>APFE030489199.1:0-40000 GCA_000404065.3 Pinus taeda
TCGGAACAGTTCAGAGACATGTAGCCGCACATCTCTTCTCAGAGATAAGCTACCATCGTCCTAGCTGGTTTATTTCCAATTCTGGTTGTAAGCATTTTTCGGTATTTTCCATTAATGAAATAAAGTGTTATTTCCGCTGCATCTCTTTATTTATGGTTATTGCATCTCTGTATTTATGGTTATCTCTGTAATCTATTGCGTTCCTATTTAAATCCGGATCAACGTCACCAAAGATGGTGTCACCAAAAGTATAGGTGTTATGGTGACATTCAAGGTGTGTCACGAATATTGATTATAATGACGGATAGTGACCGTCACCATTTCATATAAACAACAACGATTTATTGTGATGGATATTTCATTGCCGTCACTATTGGTGCATATATATGGTGACGTTCGTTGACCATCACCAAAAGTTGCATTGTAAAAAGTATAAATGTTGTGGTGACATTCAAGGTCTGTCACAAATAATGACTATAATGACGAACAATGACCGTCACCATTTATTATCAACAACAACGATTTATGGTTACAGACTTTTCATGGTTGTCACTATTAATGTGTATATATTGTGGCATTCGTTGACCATCACCATTTCATATTTTGGTGAGGGTCGAAAAATGTCACCATAAGCTCATTGGTGATGGTCAAAAGAGCCTCCGTCACCAAAAATTGATCGTCGCCATTCCATATGGATATCGGGGCACGATGGAATCGAACCACCAACCTCCTGCTTGTAAAGCAGGTGCTCTTCCATTGGTCTAGCACCCTTTAAAGAATTACACTTTTAAAAATTATACCTTGAAACATCATAAATTGTAAATGATACAACTTTTAATAAATTAAAGTTTTCACAATATTTTACTAAACAATCAAAGCAACATCAATGTTACAAGTCCCTACCTAATGGTTATGGAAGTTATGAAAAGTGGGTGGAGGGAAAAATATATAAGCTTCCAAGGAGGAGTACATGCCCTAATGAGGTCGACTTCTCAGTTGCCATACCAACTTGGCCTTGGAGGGGTATTTTGACACTTTATACACAAAAATAATTCTTTTGACATGTTACAAAATTCCCAATGGGATCTTTTTCATGTGAAAATAACTCTATTGACTTCTTGACTTCATGACAAACCCTAGGAGCACTCAATGGGTGCTTGACTATAAATAAAATGACCTTGAGCATGAAATCCATGCTACAAAAATAATAATAATTTTTCTTTTATTTTTACAACATAAAATAATCAATAATACATTTCATATTTATGAAGACCGAACCTACTTACATATCTCAACATATCCCCCCTCTACCTTTATAGAAAAGATCTAGGGGATAACAAAACAATCCATAGAGAATAAGATTGGGGTGGGAAAAATAAATATGATAAGCAAAAAGACAACAAGCAACGAAATATACTAATTTGAACATGTGTCCACATGTACTCAAATATTAGAGGAAACAAAAGAACCCAACGTGATTGATGATGCACTTAATAAATTGGCATTCACTTCTTTAGTAAAAAGGAAGAGAATCATAGCCTCTTTTCTACTGTCCTATAGAATAAATCATCCATGTATGGCATTGGGGTTTTGTGCTACACTCTATTCTTACAATCCAACAATAAAATAAGAGTTCCCAAATTTGTTTCTAAATGTTTGATTTGTTTGAGTTTGGGCCAAGCTTAGTCAAATCTTGACAATTTCGGCCAAGATGTAATGAGCTTAATTATGTTTTCCTAAGCTAGTCAACAAGCTTGACCCTGAATTTTGAAAAATAAGTTTGATAGAGATGACCAATCTAACATATTTTGACTAATTTTCCCTTTTTGTATGTCTCGAAGAGAGAGTCTAAACTAGCTTCCTCTTACCACAATGTGGCTAGATAAGCAAGACAAATCAAAACCAATAGTATCCACTAAGAGATTGTGAGTGAGGGGCTAGAACTTGCATCTAACTCCAGCCATTGTTTTTTGTGTGCTGTATCCATAAGAACAAATGCAATTTTGTCATCAAAGAGGCTTGAACACTAATATGGGCAATTTCAACATCTCACTTTTACCAACTAGGCAAACCACTATTTTAGGATTTATTTTAACTATGGAATGTTATGCCAATATTCTATTGGGTAATCCAAATTAGTCTTCTTTTTTAGACTTTGCCCAAATTTTCTTAGGTCCATGTCTTGTGACTATGCTCTCCACCGGGATATAAACTCTTGAAAACTCATCTCTTTGAATCAAAAACTTGTACCATAATATAAATAGGCAACTCATGTCTTCCAATTCATAGGTTACCCTAATTGAAGATCTCTCTCCACATTTTGTCTCAGGTATGAAGTTAAACATGTTAACTAGGATTGTTCATAGAGTTTACAACAGCTAAGAAACCTTTTAAAGGTTGGTCCCAATTTGAATTCATATTCATAGCTAGAGGCTTTCTAGCTATAGGGTGGTTTCCCATCATTTCTTTTATGCAAATTTGAGTTCAAATGCAATATTTTAGATCACAAAACAAGGTTTTGAAAATATCAATGACTAATAAGATGGATCTCAATTAGGACTAGTCATTTCTCATTGGGTGATGGATTCCTTTACTTGCACATAGATGCCAAAGTTATTGCAAATGATGGATAGGTTCAGTAGGGAATTCTAATTATAAGAATATATCCTCTAACTCAAATCAACAAAATTTCTATATTAATGTGGAATAAAATTGTTTAGGATGAACCAACTTTCACTTCAAACCATAATCATCAATGGACCATGTAAGCAAAACAACCAAGAGATTGATTAATCGATGCTTCTTAACAGAGTAGTCTAAACATGATATCTTGGATTGTTTTAAACTTACAAAGAGTAGGAGAGGATACACAATGAATCATGATTCCTACTCTTGCTTTACTCAAAAGTATAAAGGGAAATAATTCTACTGCATGAAATATAGATACAAACTAATCAATAACAACTTCTAGTTGTAGCATTAACATATAAGCCTGATCTATAGAAAAGGGAAAAGGATGAATGGTACAACCTTGGCTACCCATATGCTTTACTGTCGTCAAAGATCATTTTTTGTCTTATTGCAAACTTTGAAGGATTAAACCCCAAAAAATCCATGCCTTACAGATTTTACAATATCCTCGATCTAGATTGTTTTGACAAATTATAAAATCATTATCTAATTTCTAACCTTGACCATTTGGCAAAGTCAATGTTTATTTTTTAATAAATACATATTATCCCTTTGATCAAGTCAAATATGATCATCATTCCTCTCATCCAATTGGTGATCAAGCAAGTAATTTGCAACCCTCAACATTAATCTCTTTTACAGTATCAAATATGACAATCATCCTAATGGGCCTTAATTGTTAAAAACAAGTTCCCAAACCATTAAGTATCCTACCATGCAATATGTCATCTTTGAGTTTGACAAAGTCAAACTTGATCACTAATCCCAAACTTGGAGGTCTTTGGAATGGGTAATTTGCTAAGTTAGCCTTTATCATGATTTTTTTCATGCCATGTCTAAGGGGAATCGTACTCATATTTCTCACCAGCACCATCTCCTACCTTGATTTATACTCCCATGGGCCAAAATATGCTTCCTGTAAGACCAAATTTGCTTTCTATCTATTATTTTCATAGTGCCAAAATGTCCACTTGCATTAAAAAATGCATGCCATGATCATAAATTGTAAACCTGATGGATGATAAGGAAAATGGGCTATCCTATATCCCATGAAACATCACATTCCATACTTAGAATGCACTCCAAAGTGTCAAAATTGCATGCCAAGTGGAAAAATCGCATTTCTCAGGTTAAAATCTGCATTACAACCTAACCTGATTGCACACAACCTCCTACACATGTACCTATGGAGAAGCCATAAAATATAGTGCTATATTATTTCTCCTTGTGCATCTTCCTACACTTCCATAATTCTAATTTACATCTTTAAATAAGGGTACTAAGTCTCCCAAAACAATTTCACTTATTTACCTCATCTTGGGCTAAATTCAAATAGTCTTTAGTAACATGCACGTCCAGGGCTCACTAAAGATAAAAATTGAGATTTTCAAATTTCTTTGTGGTTCTTAGAACAATATTGATCTTTTTACATTGTTACAATTTCACTTCCAATCCAAGAAGTCACTATTGTGCAAAAATACCATGAAACTGCCAAATTACACAACATGACAAATCATGCTAGAGTGCCTTCATAATTTTATATGCCAAAACATATGTGAGCACATATGGTGAAATATAGAGATTGATAGCTAGAGTATCTTATGGTATACAACAATACATGATCAAATTCCCAAGAACAATCTCCAACTATTAGTTATTAAGCATCAATCGTAGAAATTTGTTTGGTTTGGCACTTTTCTGCAACTCTAGGAACACTCTAAAGCTTAAAATAAATTGCATACATTGTTCTTATTATAAATCCAAATGCTAATTCTTGAAGTCTAGGGTCAAATCAAGCAACCAAACACAAATAAAAGAGGAAGATTTACATGGAATCAAAGTTTTGAGAATTAGTTATCTTATTTGCAACCATGGAATTACCTCAACAACAAAACAGGCCCATATCTTGTAACGGAAAGCTTCCATGATTCCCTTTAAAATCATATTCCCCAACCATCGAATGATGTTATCTATTTCAAGGAAGATCCCCCACTCCTCACAAAGCATCTACAATATTGGTGAAAACAAGCACAAAATATCATGACAACATTAAACCATGTCTCAAAATAATAAAAATGGGTTATTAAGTGGATATAAAAACCATGTTAATCTAAGAATTTAACTGACCTCTATAAGAAATTTTAGGGGTTGACTCATACTGTCCATTATGATAGGTTACCCATGGATTGACCACCCAATTCCACTGCCCGTCATACCTTTTGAAAAAATCCACCATCCTTATCAAGCACCTACATAGTTTCCAAGGAAATAAACAATTATACTTGACTGGCAATTTTACAGTGGTGTTTTCCTTTTTTTTTAACTATTGGAAAAAGAAATTTATTAGCTGGAGCAACACAATCACTCCACGGATGGATAATACATAAAGAAGCATAAGAAGATCAAAATTGCAAACGTAAATCCCTAGTATATCAGAATGGAAATGTAATATTTTAAAGCACCAATTCATATTCCCCTATTGGGCAAAGTAGAGAATGAAAATAAGATAAAACTAAAAAGATAGTTGTAAGGATATGATGTTATGATGCTCCTAATCATATCATGTTCATGCATTGCAATTTCATGTGCATGTAAGTGATTAGAGAATATGGCTACATCTTCATGCTTAAATAATTGAAAATTTAGGAAAAGACAGTAACATATTGCATGCAAAAGCCCCTGTGTTTCATAAATATGTCTGCAGTAAAATTTTTAGCAAGAACATATATTACACTTTCCATAGTATTAATTTGTAACAAAATTCTCTCTTTTCTCAAGAATGGTTTCCAAAATAAGTGGATCTTTCAAGTTCCCAAAATAAGACTTCTAAATATTAAATTTTATATGTGAGCATGAAGGGGAGAAAAGCATAAAGATGTATACAAAAAGCAGTTGTTGATGTCAACAAAACTTTAGAGAAGTCTTCTTGGCAATTATTTCTACAAAATTAAGGTGCATGATTTACATAGGGAATGGTGTAGAGAGGATAAACAATAATTGACTTAAAACACCTAGGTGACATATTCATATACCAACACTAGTGGGTAGGATGGTTTAACCACCTCACATATAACTAAAACATTTAACATTAAGTTGGTCACATATAAAGTGGAAAATATTACTGAAACAACAATTTTGAGTGTTACCACTCTACTACCACCCCTCCATGCCCCAACACTAAATAGCACATTTTATCATTACTCAAATCCCCCCAATCTCCCCTAGTAAAATAATTCCGAATTTTACAAAGATGACTAAAAAATTTCTTAAGACCACATACCAATCTACCACCATCCACTGAGGCACCTGGGTAACCAGCCATAGTGATTGCTGGTTGTCTAGGATGGTAACCCAGTTACCAATTACATGTCATATCTTCAACTTTCTTCATCTCTAGGTCTAGGTCCTTGTTGATCTCCATCATAATCTCATTTTCCTCATTTTGAAGGGCATATTTTCATAAACGCATCAAAATAATCTTTACACTCTATTCAACTTCCATCCCTTTCCATCAATAAAAGGATTTAGTGGAATTAAGTTGGACAATCTATCAAGCTAAGAATTCCAACTCATGTACCCTTTGCCTCAAAACCTAATTGAGTTACTTAATTAAAACTGGAATTCTATTGGCTTTCACAAATCATAAGGAAAATTCTAACATGCACATAATTCTAAGAATTAAATCTTCAAAATGCTTTCTAGAACAAAATTGGACACTGTTTTGGCAACTCTCAAGGTTTTCTGGTAGGTAGACAAACTGGCAACTTCATCCCTAATATAGTCTTGATCATTAATTAACAAAATTCATCAATAATTTCCCAAAACAAATAAATAAATGCAACGAAAAAACAATGGAATTAATTCATCATCCACTGAATATATGCAAAAACGGCAATAATGGGTTGCACACATCTCCGTGCATCTGCAAATACAAGGATATGCAGATGTTTTTTATTTCTTCCCTACGTCAAATTTAGTCTAGGTCTAATAATGTGCCCTAACAAGGACGTTTCTATAGTGGTTTTCATCCTATTATCAATGGATACACAACATTTGCATTGATCTATGACTTTTGTCATAAATTTGCAAAAACGTTGTCTGATATATAGGGCACATAACAATTGACTCAATAGCCATACATGTTTTTGCCACTGCTCTATACAAGTTCTAGGTATCTAATTATCGCCACATCTTCAGTGTAACAAGAACAAGAACATGTGAAGAAAATCAAGATTTCATTAATAATGAGATAAAGGTCTATAAGCTAGTCAAGTCAAATCCACTTTATGAATGTGGGATAGAACAAAAAATACACTAAAGTGAAATAAAGAATAAAAGTATAAAATAGCCTAAAGTAGAAATTGACTTTATTAATGCCCATGTCTAATATCTAATTGACTATTATAACCTGATATTTATTTTAACACCCTCTCTTACTGGTCAATCTGCTAACTACATCAAGTTTAATGGAACCCAAGTACTCGTTGAAAATCTTTGTAATCTGATCCTTTGTGGTACAATTATGCAGTTCAATAGATCCATCCTCTATAAGGTGTTCGATGAAAAAGTAGTGAATATCAAAATGCTTGGTATGCTCATGGAAAACATGATAGTTGGATAATATGAGCACCCATTGGTTGTGACAAAATAGGGGTGTTGGCTTTTTCTGCAACATCATTTCTGAAAGCATCCTCCTCAACCAAACTACCTCAAATTTTCCTTTCATTGATTCTCGATATTTTATTTTTTTCAATGAAGGAACTACTACATGTTGCATTATTGCCAGTCTATGTGACTACACCCATGCCAAGCTTGAATACATATCAAGAAGTTGATTTTCTATCATCCACACAAACTACCCAATCTGATTTTCTATTCCAACACAGCCTAGGGTCTTTGCTTCTTTTATATTCAAGTGTATCTTTCGCATATCTCAACACTCACTTCACTATAGTCCAAATATCTACATTTGATGTTGTCATGAATCTAGAAATGAAGCTCACAGCATAACTCAAATCAAGTCTAGTGGCAACAAGATATATCACACTCCCCACTAGCTTCCTGAAAATTGATTCATTAATTGCTTTAGAATTAGTCTTAGTGAAAATTTCAGCCCTATCTCCACAAGTGTAGACGAGCTTTTGCACTTCTAGACCTGTCAAGTAAAATCCTAGCATTTTTCTTTTTGTGAGACAAAAATGTTGCTCTCTGTTTTCCAAACTTCTACACCTAGACATTAATGTAGGAGGCCTAGCTCAATCATGTCAAAATCTTTCATATTAGAATTCATTTGCTTACTAGCATTAACCTTACTAGCTGTAATAATAATGTCACCTACATAAATGACCAGTAGAATGATATCATTACCAACACATTTGACATACAAATTAGAATCTGAAGGACTTTTTTGGAACCCTATTCATCGAAGTATCTATCAACCTTAATTTACCATGCCCAAGGTGTCTACTTTACACTATATATAGTCTTCTGTAATCTGCAAACAAGATGCTCCTCCACTGGAACCCAAGACTCCTCCCGTTGATGCATATACACCTCTTCTTGAAATCTCCATCTGATGGAAGGCGCTCTTCACGTCCATCTGATGGATATTCCAACCAAATTATGCTTCCATGGCTAGAACTAATTGAGTGGTGCTCATCTTTGTTGTAGAAGCAAAGTTCTACTCATAGTCAATGCCCTCTTGCTAATAGTACCATTTTCCGACCAACCCAACCTTGTGCTTGTTAAGTGTGCCATCTACATTTCCCTTGGCCTTGTATACCCATTTTCCACCAATGGGTTTCTTCCCTGGAGGAAGGGCTATGAAATCCCAACATAAACCTTCTTCTGAGGCCCTCTCTCACCATTTTTTTGTTCAGTGAGCCTCTTTTGTGGCAGTGGCATATGTTCTTCTAACTTCTAGTTGCATCTTCACCATTACATTCACCTTTCTTTTTTAACCATTTGCCTTTCCCATTGACACTGGTTGCAAAGGTCTACTCTAAACCCTATGTCTCATTATTTCTATCGATCTATTTCTTCCATTTTTCCTACTGTAAGAGTGTATTTCATAGCTCATCAAACTTCTAAGTCAACTTTCATATTCAGATTTATAAATTACCTAATAACTTTAGTTCAGATCTTTTGATTCATGAGTGATTTTAATTCAAGACTCTTAATATCTTTTTTTTTAATTTTAAAAATATTTAATACATTTTTTGTACTTTATGTATCCTTTCCATTTCCAGATATTGGGTTTTCAAAAATCTGGCTGGTGCATATCATGGTAACACATATTTTAACCTTACAATTTGATTTTTAATATTTTATTAGGATATACAATAGTTTTTATGTTAGTGTATCATACACCACGTAGTTGGTGTGTCTTCAAATGATTGACTCAACATGGGAAAGAAGACAATAATTAGCGACATCTTGCAAAACATTGGTCAAAGTTCGCATTACTCTTTTCAAATATGTGAGAAAAGATTAGAACAGTGAAAACCACGATATACATCACCATATAGTCTCCCATGCACTTGATTTTACCAATTTGGTTGTAAGACAAATTATGCAAGGTCACAAAAGCTACTAAAAAGAAGATAAATCTAATTCAGCATAAATATTGGTTTCATAAAAGCAAATTAGTTTCAAATAAATTAAAGGCAAACACAGGAAAAATTGTGGCAGGTAAATAGGTTGAATGGATGACAAAAATCAAAGGAATATGACTAAAAATAAGCCTAATTACCAGCAAAGGGGAAACTGATCCCTTGTAAAAACTCCAGCTGCCGAGACCTGAAGTGTTGTAACTAAAACAATAGGACAAGTTTGCTTCTATCCCCTTTTGGGGGAACAATAAGTGACATGAACTTACTGGGGGGAACAATATGTGACATTACTTACCATCTTCTCGTTCAAATGCATCCTTTCCCTCTTAATATACATCTGCATTTATGAAACACCAAGGCTTAAACATATAAGCAAAGGAATCTAGATAATAGTAATCCAACACATCTAAACATTATATTACAGAAAATGCAGACATGTACAAAATTTATTTTGATGCCCCATAAAGCAAATATGCAAATGGAATATCATGTAAGAAAAATCAACGCATGACTACCAAAATAAGGTTGAGCACAAGAAACACATGCATAACACCAGAGAAAACTAGTACACACTAGATAAACCCATACTATCTAAAACCTAACAGGGCAATTCCAAGGCTAGAAATCAAAATGAAAATCATTTACTTCACTAAAATCACCACTATCCATTAGTTTAATGGCATCATCTGTGAGCTGATTAAAGATGGATTTTGTTTCTGGTGGCATTTTCTCATGCATGTTCTTACCATTTGATGCTCCCTTCATCCTCTGCAGAGCTTACAGAACCTATATCCATTGCAAGTTTTAGTTAAACTATCCTATAGAGATGGCTATTGTTTTACCCAGAATGAGGGGACCTTTTGAATCTAATACCTTAAATATCTTTAAATTTTTAGGATTGCTAATACTTGCAAGAAACTAGAATACTTATCAAATTGTTTCCAGGTAGATGTATTACAAAACTTAAAGTTGTTTGCGCAAGACACAGCTGGGATTTAGTTGCAATATCTATCTGGACCTTCCTCTCACATAAAAGTCAATTAGAATATCGACAATAGTTTCAACAATAGTGAATGTATGATAAGGGAAATCAATGGAAAGGCTCCTCAACAACTTTAGTTAGACACCATTTAGAGACAGATGTACTTGCAGTCAGTATCATTAGGGATTTTCACATTTTAGAGAAGCCAAATCCTTTATATTGCCAATATTTACGATAATTTGGTATGCTTAGCATATTGTTTCAAGGAAGTTGTCCTGGAAATTTGAAAGGCAAATAAACCTTTTTGGAGTTGGTTTTGAGCCATATTTGGACCTTTCCCTCACTCCAATGATAGTTAGGATATCTTCCTAATTCTAACAAAAAAAATCTCTAGGAAGGGATTAAGACTCAATGAGACTATGGAATAGGAAGAAGGGTTCTTAGTCAAAAAGATAGCTTGAAATTTACTCCCCGTGCTTTATATCTATGGAAACACTGTTGTATTGGAGTTTCATAAGTTATTATTCTAAAATCGGGTATCTTTAATATACAAGTAGAGGTGAGCAGACCTAATCAACAGGATTGGTGATAGTACATGACAAGTACTTCTTTACTATGAAACCAACAAACTACATTAAGGGATATGAGTTACCTCCAGATAGCAGGAAGGATTAGAAAGAATCAAAAAATTTAGGAAAAGAATGACAAATGGATAAAATAGTGTTAAACCGTATTGAAGTCATAAAATCTTTCAAGTCCCAAGTTTTAGGCTAGTTTGTAATGAATGAGTCCCTTGTTACCAATGCAGTTCATTAAATATTAAAATAGGGTTAACCAATGTTTGCTTACATTTTAAATAGATGAAATAGTGAAACATGTCTTTTAAAGTTGTAGAGCTCGTTGAGTGTTGTGGGCATGGACCAATTTAGAATAAACAAACTTCATGTTTGGTCAGCTCAGCTAGAAGGTGGGAATTTGAGGAGATTTATTAATTGTTAAATAAAATGGCAAGGAAATTTAAAGCACTATTTTGCTCACAAGTTCCTATGGAGAAGGTAATGTATGGAAGACTTTAATGGTGCATCAACCAACTTCTGCCTTATAGAGTTGACAGAGTCTAAAGTTGATATAGTTGCAAAATTTGCAACCAAAACAAGTTTGTATAAAAAATATATGGATTCTATGAAATTTGGCACTAAGGTGGATATGTTGTCTATGCTTACCTATCTCGGGAGAGAGAGAAAGTTGTAATATCCCCTTGCTAATTAAAGATTTAATATTGTTGTTTATTGCAAGAAAGAATGTACCATTATCAGAATTACATGTATGTTTTGATTTTCACTATGCATCATTTTCTGTACACATTTAATCTGCTGCTATCAATAATATTTTATTTTAGTACCAATTATTTTCCTCCCTCAATCATCTCAATCCTTTCATGTCTACCCTCTAGTTAACCCCCATATTTTCTCCATGTTATACTAGAGGTTTTAGGGCCGACACATTTCATTATGCTAGTGTTCAGAGTATGATTTTAGAGATAATTTTCGTTGAGTCAGAGGTTGGTTTAAACAAGGCTTCACATGAAATATGCTTAAGTAAAATTGTCCATAGTTGGTTTCGAAAGAGAGTATATAGGTTTTCATCATATTGGAGATTTGTTACTTTTAGTATTTCGTAGAAGTGGAGGCAGGAGAAGCTAGGGTGGAGGCACTGTGGTCTAAGAGGCATAGTTCAGTGGTCTTTATGGCAGTATTGATTATACATTTGTATTGAGGTATTTAACATATGCAAACATATCATGTTTTCAAAAACCAAGCACTATAAGGTAAGAAGCAATATCTACTTGATTGCTTCCTACTATAAGTGAGAGGTATTTATAGTTGGCAAGTCTAACAGAAATAATGATACAACCAATATCTAGTTGATTGCTTCCTAATATAAGTGAGAAGTATTTATAGTTAACAAGTCTAGAAGAAATAATAATACAATGCAGTCAAGGGAGAAATCCAAAATCTCTTAAGTATTGGGTATTGGGTGACAGCATTCAACCAAAAGATGATAGAATTAAAAGTTTTTAAAATTAAAAAAACACTGACATTGACATCCAAGTTAGGTTTGCCAAGTTCTAAACTATGCAAAAGGAAAAGAGCCCACAAAATCCAAGATTTTACCTTATTATTATACTAGCTAATTTTCTCCTAGAGATTACGCACTTCAACCTGCAAATCAGATTGTTGTTTATTCAGTGCTCATAGAGCATATAAATGATCAATTCCGAGCTAAGAAAGACACTGCCGTGGATGCTAAAATCTTGGCTTGATGAGACAAAAGCTTAAATTGGTAAAGGAATTACGCCGCCGTGGTTGCTGAAATCTCGGTTTGATGAGACAAAAGCTGGAATTGGTAAAGGAATTATGCTCATTACAGCCTTGGAAATGTATTGATTGACCCTTCCAAGTGCAAAGTCTCAAAACAAATGAAAGCCTAGAAAAAAACTTCTGATGAGTTGTTTAAGGGTCTCCTTAATGATATACAGTTCAGTCTCTGTATTCAGATGCTACTCATCTCTACACCGCAACAGTAATATACAGTACTCTTACAGGAGGAGCTATTGGTAGGGTCTAAGATTAGCTCTTAGAAGCTAATGAGCTTGCTTACAGGAGAGTCGGTCGTTCATGTAATTTGTATATATGGAATGGGAGGGGTCGGTAAAATAGCATTGCTAAAAAAAACATACAACATTTCCAAGGTTAATAGAGGAGGCTTTGATTTTGTGACTTGGGTTAAAGTTGGTTAATTCCCTAATTTGGTCGACTTGCAGAGGTGTATTGTTCACGAAATCAAGCATGACTTACCAGGATATAATGATGTTGATTATAGGAACACGTCATTGTCTGCTTCTCCGAGGTACAAGAAATTTATTGTGTTCTTAGATGATTTACAGAGATTCTTCGATATTAATCAATTGGGCATGGCGTTTGTCAATAAGCAGGGAAGCGAGATTGTATTTTCTGCTCGTCACGCTGGAGAAATGGGTGCACAAGGGTCCATGAAAGTACAAACCCTATTCCTCGACGAAGCCGTCGATAGCTTTTGAAGGCCAAGGTATTCCCCAGGATAAAGCAAATACATGAAGACAAGTTGCAGATGGATGTAAAGGTTTTCCCCTAGTCGTACGTGTACTAGTCGCTACATTGAGGAGAAGACCTATGGATGATTGGAAACTTGCTTTAAAGAAGATGCAAACAGGGGATCCAAATTTTCTGATTTTATATCCTCATATTAATGAAGAGCTATTCGAGCCATTGAGATGGAGTTCCCATAATTTGCCCAATCCTACTTTGAAGAACTGTTTCCTTTATTGTGCCATGTTTCCCAAAGATGCTGAAATCCATCTGCAGCTTCTTAATTTCAGCCTATAGTGCTTAAGTTAGAAGCTGCTTTCATTGTCACTCTGCCTCAATTTCTTTTAATTATTGATCGTTCTGGTTTAGATCCACGAAAAAAAAAAATTGCAAATCTAAGCTAATTAAATTTACAAAAAAATATCTGAATCAAACCAATTATTTTGCATAAGAGAATTCAAGTAGAAAAACCTCGATATTCATCTCTTCTATCAGTAATTCATTTTCAAGCTCATTGTTGCATTCCATTATTGTTTTGCCTACCCATAATAATTATTTCCTTGAGTACGAAGAAAAAATGTAAACACATTAAAGGCAACATAAAAGCTAACGTTAGGATCTCATAACATACAATATCCATCTCACCTGTAGCACCAAAAATTAATGAGAGCACCAAATAACTTTGGTATGGTGGCGACTGGGCCTGAAAATTTCTTTTAGAGAGAAATCGTGGGCTCCCATAACCTACATTAGCTTCTGAATTTTTGAAATAGAATTAACATTGCCCATAGATTCTCTATGTGGCTCCTAGTTTTGTAGCCCATAGATTCTCTATGTGGCTCCTAGTTTTGTAGCCCATAGATTCTCTATGTGGCTCCTAGTTTTGTAGCCCATAGATTCTCTATGTGGCTCCTAGTTTTGTAGCACCTCCAAATCACAGAAGACTAGTAATTTTGTCTTGTTCCTGCATGTAAAAAAATAAACCCTAACTGCTCTCATTCTCATGAATTCAAGTCCAAACCGGTATATGCATACATCCATAGAAGCCCTGTGCCTCAATCATGTATTGAGTGAAACAATGGTAGATATGGGAGATCGTATCAGGGTTTTATTGCAGAAGCTCATTATGGATAAGGAGTTGGACCAAAACTCTATTGAACTACTCACAACATCTTTGAAATGAGTAATAATCCAAGCCTCTCTGGCTTTCTTCTTTATAGACTATGAATCAATGGTCTGATAGAAAAGTCATGTTTTAAACTTGAAACCACTTTGTTTCCCACCCTTAGCTGATTGTGTTCGGAGGTGATGGTTTTCAAATGTTTTGTTTCCGGCTCTTGACGATTGTTTCATGGTAACACATGGTTAGATAATGGTGGTGAATTTTTGTAAATAGGGGTAGAGTCAATCCGTAAATCATTTTGACTTCTAATTTTTAATTTTATTTTTGAAGGGATGTATTCTAATTTTTAATTTTTTTTGGAGGGATAAAATTCTTTCTTTTTTTTTAGGGATAAATTATTTCTATATGATTAGTTATATATGATAATTTATTTCATTTTAAAATGTGTTCGGACTAATTAATAATAGTTGCAGGAAATCTAAGGATTTAATTTAAATCCAATTAGAATAATAATATATTTATATTGAGAATAATAAATATTTATTTATTTTTGTTTATACAAGGTGTGTATTACATTAGATATTAGAGTTTCACAATTAAGTTATCTCATTTTGTTTATGTCATCTCTACACTATTGCATATATCTCCTCCCAATAAGAAGCTATTGAGCTTTCATACAAATGAGACCTCTAACAGTGTATCCTAATGCCAAATATTCCCACAAGCATTGGTTGTCTTTCATGTGATCAAAATATGATCCTCCAATGACAAGGAGTTTTGCTTCTTTCCACCAAGTTCCTATGTTTTTCCTTCAACAATAGTCTTCCAACAAAGTAGGTTGGTCCTTGTGTGACATAAATGTTTGTGTCAATGGGGTGAAACCACAAGGAGAGCACCCACTTTATGTGTGGCCTTCATATCTATATATATATATATATTATATATTAATTATATATATTATATATATATTATAATATATATATTATTATATATAGTATATTATATATTTAAATATTATATATATAGTATAATATGGCATTGGTTTCCATAGACTTCACCATCTTTGATGGATGGTAATTTAGGTAGACCATCACTTCCCAACTTCCAAGCATCTTGCCCCTAGAGAACCAAGATAATTGAACATCTAACCTCACCAAAATGGAGAAACAAATCTCACATCTTACTCATGGCTACTTAAACTAACCCTCAAGGCTACAATACACTTAGCCCATATTTGGAGAATAATCAATGGAATGGTAAATTAGTGATATTCTCATGATCTGCACTCACATCTAATGTGGATTATGTCTAACTCTTTGCAGTAGAGCCACCCAATGGTGCTAATTACTTTCCCTCCCCCACAATACTTAGCATGTGACCCTCATCCATGCATTTAATGAGCTTTGTAAACATAATCATTCTCAATGAAAGGGAACCTCCTCACTCCAAGGTGTTCTTCTCATTGCCTATGTGGTTCATTTGTTGTTCAACCCTACTCCTATCCTCTCTCCTTTACTTTGTGTGATTTCCCTCACAACAAAATTTTATTACATAAACATTGAAGATAAATGCAACATCTTCCCACTTGTGTTCGATTTGGCATTTCAAGCCTCCATGCATTCAACATGGCTCTCCATCTCAAACTTATTTTATATCATAAACACTAGGTTTTATCATTGTTTTATTAGATTAATGTTGGGGGAAAAAGAAATAAATGGGATTCAAGGATGTTCTTTGAACTACAGAATGTGGCTTATTGCCCAAGATATTACCCAAAGGCCACACTTTCTCACTATTATATTTCAAGAATCTGGAATTCATCTAAGACTAGTTGATTTCTACTTGGGATACTTCCTTCATCACACCACTTATTTAGTGTTAAAAGGAAACAATTAGAAATAGTTGCAGTTGTCATTTTGAGATCTTGGGTTTCATTATCATGGGTTACCATTCATCGAGCCTAATTTTCCTTTCTTCACCTTTTTCTTATATCTAGGACTTAGGGAATGAGTTTTTCATTAGTTTGGAACAACTCATAGATATAAAATTTACATGCATTTGCACTTCAACCTTCAAGTTTAGACTTAGATACATCGTATTAGTGTATCTTTAATTATTTTGGCTTTCATTCTTTTTCTTTTCTTTCATCACAAATGACAAAAGCGGAAACAATTTGCCACAAATCTATGAATGCTTAATCATAAAGGTCTCACCCGAGGAAAATGAATGAACATCCTATAGAATGACATCGGATAAAATTTGACTAAGGGTATAATATTGATGTGTAGCACCTACTCAAATCACCAAGTATATTCCCAAACCATCAAGATGACACACTTCTTTGAGTAAAATTATGAAACACCACGGGACAATCCAAATTATAATTTATAGGCAAAGCATTAAGAGTTAGAATAGATTTCTTAAGTGATCACAATAAAAATAATACACAATCAAGATATCATATACACATGGATCATACATATCAAGCTAAATGTGGCAGCTAAAGCAACCTCTTCCTACACCTAGGGTCCTAGATGTCCAAGGAAACGTGTGATTGAGCCAATGATAAATCCATGAGTTACATATTGATGCATATACCTCATCTAGAAAATGATCAATGTGAAAATAATTCCAGAGGCTAAGATGACAATGAAAATTTATAAAAAATCCTCTAAAAACCCATATATAAAAGAGGGTAACAGGTCCTATGACATCCAACTTAAAATTTACAATGGGAAATCCTCATAAATCTCTTTGAATAAGTATGTCCCATTAAGGCCAAGATGAGGTATGAGGCCTCACCAATTTGATAGTCGAAGAAGTTTGAATCTTGGTTTGTCAAGTTTGGCCCTAAGCAGGCAAGGCAACATGGAAGGAGGTGACCCCCTTAAAAGAGTTCAAATGTGGAAGATCACATAAGGCATTATATAAATATCTAAATCCAAGAACCTCCCTCATAAAAAGAGCTAGACATGTATTGAAAGAATGTAGACAATGAACCATCCAAATCTTGATAGAGACAATACAATGTCCCTATGATCTCATAATAAATGTGGCTTCTAATTATGAGGTGAACCTCTAACTCTATCTCATGTATATGGAAAAGCTAGCAGATGTTATTGGGAAGAGGAAGATCATGATGATAAGTTTCAACTTAATGCTAATGTAAACCCACTTCGAACACAACAAGGGGAATCTAAGAGCAACATCCAATGCTTTGGTGCATACGTGGGTTAAACACTAACACCCCCTCTCATTTGCATGAAGTGTACCTAGTACAAATCCATCTTAGAGTCGAGGCAATGAAAAGATGAATTCCAAGTACACTGAATGTATTGTCTATAAATAACCTCTCTAATAACCTGACATAAGCATATAATAATGACATTTACATTGGAGGTGTATATCACTTGAGTTGTGTTACAAATTTAATCGCTCTCCCACAAAAATGTGTCATGCTCCCTTGTGATGATGCATCCACCTTGCTCGAGAACAACCTCACGATGTAAAAGGAAATTAAACATGACATAATTTTAATAGTTTCACACATTCAACCCTCGACTCACCACTCATGGTTAATGTGAGGTTATTTAAGGCATTTATGTGGATAAAGACAATAGAACATCCCTTGAATCTCATAATAAATGGGGCATCTATAGATGAGGTGATAAACACATCTTGTCTTGCACTATTACAAAAATACATGGATCTTGTTTGTTTTGATATGCACCATTTAGTGTCACTATGCAATATTTCATATAAGGCCTTGAAAAAAATCATTAGCAACCATTTGAAAGTTCACTCAAGAAAAATTAACCCATAAGAGAAAAGGGGGTTTCGTAAAGGGAAGTATAATACTATAAAACATTGTAATGGTCCAAGAATATATTCTGAGTAGCCTAAGATGAGTTATAGTCAGTTCTTAGGTGAACAAGTCATAGTCTAGTTGTAGTAGTTGTAACTTGGTCAAGTTGTTGTAGTCGAGGCAAAACTTGATTGGGTTCCCAAGTCCCAAAAAAAGTAAGGGTAGTTGTAAGGGAATGTATCTAAGGAGTGTCAAGGCATTCTAAGGAATGAAAAGGAATGCTAACACATGTGAGACAGTGGCAATGCATGTTGAGGATTGTTAGGGATTGCCATAACATCACAAGGGAGAACTAGGTCAAAATGCATGGAAATGAATGAATAAGAGTGTGTGCCAAGGAGTGTCAATGAATTCCAGATGTCTCAAGGATAAAGTGTGTTAGGATAAGGTCAAAATAATACTTGTAGGAGGAAAGCTTATGGTTACAATAAGGGCCTAGAAAAAGAAGTTTTAGACAAACAGAGACTTTGGTTTGGGCACAACATTGTTTTTCCAATTATTTGGTTGGTTCCCAAGTCGCAAAAAAAGTAAGGTTATCTATGAGGGCATGATAGCTAGGGAGCACCAAGGTGTTCCAGGGAAAGCTAGAAAGTACTAACACATGCTAGACAGTTCCAAGGCATGATAGGCATACCAAGACAAGTGAAGTTCTAAGGCATGCCAAGATGTGTCAGGTGTCAGGGTGTGGCGTGAACACATGATAGGGAGTGTGAGGGCCAAGTATCAGGGAAACACAAGGGAGAACTAGTTACAAATGCATGGAAATGAAGTGTTAACAAGTTCCAGGTGTCCTAAGGAGGGAGTGACAAGGTATGTTAGGTAGTTTCAACACATGCTAGAGTGATAGGGAAGCATACCAAGATGTGCGAAGTGCTTGGGTGTGCCAATGTGTGCTAAGGAGTGTTAGGGAGTTTCAGGGAAACACAAGGGAGAACTAGGTCAAAATGCATGGAAATGAATGAATAAGAGTGTGTGATAGGGAGTGTTAGTGAGTTCCATGCGCACTAAGGAGGGAGTGACATGGTATTCTAGGAAATGCCAAGTCATGCTAGAGTTCTAGGTTCCAGGGTGTGCCAACATGTGCTAGGAAGTGTTAGGGAGTGTCAAGGAAACACAATAGAACACTAGGTCAAATTATTGCATGCAAATGAATGAATAAGAGTTTGTGATAGGAAGTGTGAATGAGGTCCAAGTGTGCTAAAAAGGGAGTGACAAGGTCTGTTAGGAAGTGTTAAGGCATGTTAGAGGTCAAAGAAACATGCCAAGATGTGTTAGGTGCTCGGGCATGCTAATTCATGCAAGGGAGTGTTATGGAGTGCCAGGAAACACAAGGGAGCGTTAGTTTCAAATGCATGGAAATGAATCAATAAGAGTCTGTGACAGGGAGTTTCAGTGAGTTTTAGGTGCGCTAAGGAGGGAGTGGCAAGGTATGTTAGGTAGTGTCAAGGAATGTTAGAGTTCCAAGGTGACATGCCTAGGTGTTCCAGGTTCCATGGTGTTCCAATGCGTACCAGGGAATGTTAGGGAGAAATATGGAAAAACAAGAGAAAATTAGTTCAAAATGCATGGAAATGAACATACGAGAGTGTGTGATAGGGAGTGTTAGTGAGTTCCAAGTGTGTTAAGGAGGGAGTGACAAGGTTATATCCTAGGAAGTGCCAAGGCTTGGTAGAGTTCCAAGTCATGTCAGGAAGTGGTAGGGTGTGCTAGGAAGTGCCAGATAATTCCAAGTAATGTAGTGGGTGCTAACATGTGCCACATAGTGCCAAGGGATTGTTGGACATACAAGGTTCTATGGCATGTCAAAATGTAAACTATGTTGCTTAGTTGTTTTATGGCCACGATTGGACGTGAGCCTTGACTTGGTAACTTGCTAAGTGGGGTGAGTTGATATTGGACATGAGTAGCTTGAGATGAGTTATAGGTAGTTCTTAGGTGAACACAACATAGTATAGTTGTAGTAATTATAACTTGGTCAAGTTTTTGTAGTCGGGTCAGAACTTGGTTGGGTTCCCAAGTCTAAAAAAATTAAGGATAGTGTGAGGGTATGATAGATAGAGAGGGTCAGGACATGCCAAGGAATGAAAATGAACACTAAAACATGCCGGAAAATGTCAATTCAAGTTGAGGAGTGTTAGGCAGTTCCAAGGGAAGACAAGGGAGAACTAGGTCAAAATGCTTGGAAATGAACGAATAAGAGTGTGTGACAAGGACTGTTAACAAATTCTAGGTTTCCCAAGGATGAAGTATTTTAGGAGAAGTTTGGAATAGGACTAGTAGGAGGCAAGCCTATGGTTGTGATAAGGTGTGGAAAAAGAAATTGCAAAGAAAGTTGCGAGACTTTGGGTTGGGCACAACATTGTTTTTCCAATGACTTGGTTGGGTTCCCAAGTCGCAAAAAATGTAAGTCTATCTATGAGGGCATGACAACTAGGGAGTGCCAAGGTGTTATGGGGAATTCCATGAAGTAATAACACATGATAGACAATTCCAATGCATGTTTTTCATGCCAATACATGCTAAGTTCTAAGGCATGCAAAGATGTGTCAGGCGTCAAGGTGTGGCACCAACACATTCTAGCGTTTGTTAGGGCCAAGTGCAAGGGAAACACAAGGGAGCACTAGTTTCAAATTCATGGACATGAATGAATAAGAGTGCGATGGGGAGTATCAGTGAGTTCTTGGTGTGATAGGTGTCAGGGAGTGCTAGGATGTGCCAGGGAGTGCCAAAGCATGTTAAGGAAAGCAGAGAATGATACCATGTGCCACATAGTGCCAAGGGATTGTTAGACATGCTAACATGTCAAAATGTAAACTATGTTGCTTAGTTGTTTTATGACCATGGTTGGATGTGAGTCTTGTCTTCTTAACTTGTTAAGTTGTATGATTTTAGATTCGACACGAGTATCGTAAGATGATTTATAGGAATTTCTTAGGTAAACAAAGAATAGTTTAGTTGTAGTAACTGTAACTTGGTCAAGCTGTTGTAGTCGAGGCAGGATTTGTTTGGGTTCTCAGGTTGTAAAATAAAATAAGGGTAGTTGCGAGGGCATGATAGCTAAGGAGTGTCAAGGCATGCCAAGGAATGAAAAGGTGTGCTAACAAATTACTGACAGTGTCAATGCATTTCGAGGAGTGTTGGGGAGTGTTAGGGAATCACAAGGGAGAACTAGGTAAAAATGCATGTAAATGAAAAAATAAGAGTGTGTTCGAGGGAGTGTCGGTGAATTCCAGGTGTCCCAAGGACCAAGTGCGTTAGGAGAATTTTATAATAGGACTTGCAAGAGGAAATCCTACAATTGTGATAAGGGGCTGGACAAAGCAGTTTCAGGCAAAGCGAGACTTTGGACTAGGAAAAACACTATTTTTAAATGACTTGGTTGGGTTCCCTAGTCACAAAAAAAGTAAGGCTATCTATAAGGGCATGACAACTAGGGAGTGACAAGGTGTGCCAGGGAATGCTAAGAAGCGCTAACACATGCTAGACAATTCCAAGGAATGTTAGGCATGCCAATACATCCCAAGTGTTAAGGCATTCCAATATGTGTCAAGTGTTAGGGTGTGGCATAAACACACGCTAGGGAGTGTTAGAGAGTGCCAAGAAAACTCAAGGGAGCACTAGTTTCAATTGCATTGAAATGAATGAATAAGGGTGTGCGATATCGAGTATTAGCAAGTTCCAATTGTGCTAAGGAGGGAGTGACAAGGTATGTTATGTAGTTCCAAGGCATGGTAGAGTGCTAGGGAAACATGCCAAGATGTACCAAGTTCCAAGGTGTGTGTATCTGTGCTAAGGAGTGCTAGTGATTGATAGGGAAAATCAATGGAGCACTAGGTAAAAATTCATGAAAACGAATGAATAAGAGTGAGCGACAGGGAGTGTCAACGAGGTTAAGGTGTGGTAAGGATGGAGTGACATGGTATGCTAGGTAGTGCTAAGGCATGCTAGAGTGTCCAGGCATCATGCTTCCAAGATGCGCCGACTCTCAGGGTGTGCCAACTCGTGCTAGGAAGTGTTAGGGAGTTCTAGGGAAACACAAGGGTGAACTAGGTCAAACTAATGCATGGAAATGAATGAATAAGAGTTTGTGACAGGAAGTGTCAGTGCGTTTAGGGTGTGCTAAGGAGGGAGTGACAAGGTATTCTAGGAAGTACTAAGGATTGTTAGAGTCCAAGGAAGCATGCCAAGATGTGCTAGGTGCCAAGGTGTGCCAATGCATGCCAGAAAGTGTTTAGGAGTGCCAAGGAATCATAAGGGAGAACTAGTTTCAAATGCACAAAAATCAATGAATAAGAGTGTGTGACAGGGACCAAGGGTTATTTCTTTCACACTCCTAGGCCTGTCCAAGCTTGTCTTTCTTGAGCTATGGGTTTTTCAATTATATATCTCCCTTCTAAATATTTGTGGGTCCCCCTCATTGTCAACCCCCTCCACAATGCCCCCTAGAAAGACCTTGCAATAAGCTCTCCAAAAAGTATCGACCTGGACCTTCTGTGTTCTCAACCTAACAGGGAGGGCCATTCTAGTGAAATATGCTTTGCAATATATGTCGTTATGTTAATTATCTACCCTCCTAGCCCCTAAGGGCATCTATGTCGAGTTGGCTACTGCATTTAGAAGATTCCTTTTGAGTGGGGAAACCATGGAACGGAAGTGGCCATTAATAGCCTAGCATAAACTTTATCTCCCAAAGACCATGGGAGGGCTTGATTTATGCGATCCAGATGTCTTTAGTGATACCCTTAGAGAAAATCTCTAGTGGTGGTAGATACAAGGAGGGAATGAACTCTGGAAGACGATCTGGTCTCAGAAATATGGACAAGAAAAATTGTAGGAAGCTTGCCTTCGCGAACCTCTTACAAGCATTGGATCCACAATATGGAATCACGCTAATAATAAAAATGATATAATTCGAGACTACTTCTTCTGGGAAGTAAGGAATGGGAAATCCTCCCTCTTCTGGTAGGACTCCTGGAAGCATCTCACCCGACTAGCTCAAGATCAATCACTTTCTAACCTGATATCCCTCTTCCACTCAATCTTGTCCCTCTGTGTATCGGATTACTGGATGAAAGATGTGGAACACCATGGATGACGGAGATAGAAATATGGTGCTGATTGGCCAAGAGCGATCTCACAGGAGGTCAGTGCATGCTTGGGGACTTGTCTCTCTCAACGTCAGGTCCATATATCCCAGGAGATGGACAAACTAAGATGGGGTCATTCTACAACAAGAACCTTTTAAGTGAAAGAAACCTATCTCATCCAGGCTAATGGTCAGGCTCAATTGAATCACCTCTTATGGCGACACATCTGGAGAAGCAACCTATGGCCCAAGGTTTCTCACTTCCTCTAGCTAGTGGGCCACAAGCAGATTCTTACCTTGGATCGCCTCCAAAAAAAAGGTTTTGTTGGCCTCTCAATATGTATCCTATGCAAGCAAGTGGAAGAATCTGTTTCCCATCTCTTTGGAGACTATCCCATAACATGTGAAGTTTGGAATCATACCTTTGACCTGTTTGGCCCAATAGATACCCATCTAGATGACATCCACAATCTCCTTGAGAAATGGAAAACTAACCAATTCTCCAATCCTCTGGTGAACCGAGCCTCGTGGTTAACCTTAGGTCTAATTCTGTGGAACACTTGGAAAAAAGGAACCGAGTCTTGTTCAATGGAAAAACTCCATCTAGCATGCACATATGGAGCTTGGCGATGTCGAATATCTGGGATCCATCCTTTCTGAATCATGTTCCCCTGATGATTGGAACCCTGACCCATCGGAAGCCTGAATTCTTGCCCATCTGAACCTCTCATTTTCTTTAATCTACTCGAGCACGCCTATCTCATGACTTCCCTTGCTCACTCCCCCTCTTCATTCCTCCCCCCCCCCCCCCCCCCCCCACTTGATATCTGCCTCCATATTAATTTCAATGGGGCTTCCAAGGGTAATCCCAGACCGACAGGTTTCAGCGACATAATTCGTGACTCAATAGGCTCCCCAAGGGCAACTTACTCTGGCTTATATGGTATAAAAACGAATAACGTGGCTGAGTTGATAGGATTGGAAGTGGGCTTGAGCCTTGCCTCCAACCTTCAATATGAAAGAATCAAAATAGCGGGGGATTCATGCCTCATCATAGATATGGTATAAAGGATTATCAATGGATCCTCCCCCCAGAAGATGGTAAGGAGCTGGAGACTGGAATCTCAACTTTCTTGCATCTAGCAAGCCCTAACAAACTTCGAATACATCAATACCAATTATGTACTCTATGAAGGAAATAAAGTCGTAGATTGGCTGGCCAACTATGGGGCGAACCCACCGCATAAAAACTTCAGCTAGGCTTGGTAAAAGCTTCACACCAAATCAGACCTGGACCCTAGGAAAATGCAGGATCTTCAAAATATGATACATGAGGATCTAAAAGACCCCGATGGGGGTATCCAATCAAGGAGACAGGTGGCTGCGGGTTGGAGCATGGAGCTAGTTGGGCTTCCATGCACAACATGCCCAACTTAATGGCTATTGAGAGTTTGTCTCTCTGACGAGTATTACTTAATGCAGGAAAGAGACAATAGGGTGGTCATTTGCAGAGGGTGGGCGAGGAGGAGGGAGTGTTGGGTGAGAGAGTGAAGCGAGGTAGTGGTGTCCTGGCTTAGGCAGAGGCTTGGGACGATGGTGCAAGATGGGTTCGGTATTGAAGGGTATGTGGGGGATTGGAACTGGCAAGCTCTTTGGTCATGGGATCTGAGAGAGCACAAGACAAACTACAACGATAGGAATTGTAGTCCTAGGGTTGGTGTGAGTGGGTGGTGGTCTCGTGCTTCCCCTGCCTCAAACTGGGTCTTTTTCCAGCAAGGAATTGCTCCTCTATATCGGCAGTTAGGCAAAGAACATGGGGTGTGGCACTTCCCTAGGATTGGTTCGTCTACCTTCATGACCTGCAACATGCCACCCAGCTCGCCGATAGATATTGGGAAGTTGCACGGTAATTTCACTGGGAAATCTAAGAACCTCATTCTAGAGGAGGTAAGCCATGTTTTTCTATGTTTATTTCATATTCGATTGGTGTGGTGGGTTGCTCTGGGAAGCCAGGTTCGTGTAACAGGCAGAGGAGGAGTTGGTTGCATGCTATAGTAGCGAGGTTCCCACAGAGGAGGATTCTATCACCGTATGGAGAATTGTTTGCCACAGGAAATACCTAGCTCTGGCTCCATGTCAATCGAGAACCGCCACTCTGATGCAAAGGCATCCATATCTCCATATCGCTCCCAGGGCCACATAGAGGCTCTAAATACCTTGGACTCCATAGAGGCTCAACTGAGAAATTGGGACTTCTTACCAAGGAGATCCCCTTGACATGTTGGCAGGTCCAACATGGTCAATAGATCCTCAAATGATGATTTGTTTCCCTAAACCCTAGATTCCTTGTCCCTACACCTTTTTTCGCAGCTAATACACCATTTCCATCCATCGCAAAACCTTATCCCCTCATTTTCTATCATTTTCCTATAAACCCTAATCTACCCTATCTCTTTCTAGGATAGGCTTGTGTTTTGGCCTTTTCCACCCCCTCCCCTCACTCATTTCCCAAAATTCCTTTTCCCCTACCCTCCTAAATTTCCTTACAAATTTAGGCAACTCCTAAGTCCATCATACCACCTCATTCCCTCATAGTAGCAAATTTCATTGTTTTTGCTTTCCTTTCACCTAGGTTTTGAAGTATGGATCCTGAATCATCACCATCAGAGAAGAGGAAGTACAAAAAGGGGTAAGATACTGATGTTTTATCCCTTTAATTGCAATGAAATCACCTCCGCCCATTTTTCATGAAATGCTTTGAAGATGTCAATTGTTTAGGGTTTTAACAAAGAGTGCATGAAGTAGGTTACCATGAGCATCTCATAGGTATATTTATCCCTCACCTTGAAGGAAGACAAGATCACCATTGAAGGGAATGATTTCATTTTTTTAGTGGATGCCATCTCTCAAGCTACATGCATACCAAACCATGGTGAAAATTGGTTCAAAGGCATGAACCTAGACCTAGAAGAGCACAAAACCTACTTGAAATCATAATACAAAGAAGCTCACTCATATGTTTTTCCATTTAGATACTTGTTGGAGTGATATGCACCATTGAAGAAGGCCATCATGAAGTCCTTCACATGTGAGGGCAGATTTTCTTGGCTATATCAATACCACATAAGACTACTCATGCACTTTACAACTGCCACTCTAAATTTATCCAGCTACTTATATAGGAGCCTAACCAAAATGTCTGAAAGGGTGCAATTGAAAGGAAAAGTGCATTATCCTGACCTCTTTCACCATAGCCTGATAAAGGTTATAGTACTCCATCAATTGAAAAAGAATAACATGACATGGGACACCTTCATTGAGGCAGCCTTGAAAACACATATAACCACTTAACCAAGCCAGCAACAAACCATTTCAGTACAACCCATCGAGGTGGGGTCATAAATAAAACATGATGAGGTTTCCAAGGCACCTAGGCCTGAGGTGATCAAGAGATATCATAGAGGTGGAAGCCTTGTGTTTGATCCTCAAATTGAGGAAGGAGCCAAGCCTACTACATGAGCAGAACATGGATCACCATCAGATCATGAGGCTTCTTTGCATGATGAGGATCCCATTGAGTATAACTTTGACCTAGTTGACTTGGAGGCACGTGATGAGCATTAAAACCTACAACAATTCATCAAAGAGAAGGATTATTAGATGATGGAGCTAAAGGAAAATTTGGAAAGGGCCAAATTCATCATTTCATTCCTTGAGTAAGAAAACAGACAACTTAAGGCAAAACAACTATTCATGGAGAAAGAGCAATTCAAATCCAAGAAACAAAAGATGAAAGGAAAGGTAGTGGTGGACCATGAGAACACTAAGCAACAGGAAGTACATGTGGCAAGGAAGAGACCAAGGGCAATGGGTCCTAGAATGGCACTTCAAATGGAAAGAGAACAAAAGCCACCAATGGAAGAATTGACCTTTGAAAAGAGGATTGCCATGGAAATAAATGAGGACATGGAGTTTTGGCTTGAAAAAGTAAATTTCCACATTTATAAGATCCTTGAGAATTCCAACATGGATAACAAGTTTCAAAAGAAAATTTCCATCCATTATTACACAAGGAATCAGGTTACCAAGGTCAAAATCAAGCAATTGAAGGAAAAACTCTAGGAAACCCTAATCATCCAAGAGGAGAAGGCTAAGTTAGATTTTCTTGTTGATGCATCCATTATTGCATGACATACCTCATCAGGCATATCTAAACAAATTTTGGGAGGATTTGGAGAGAATTTTGTGTTTTGGTGCAAACTCGTGTAGACTTGCAATTTTTTGGCAATTTTCTATCTAGGAGCACAGCAAGCTCACTTTGCGCTTCTTCCTCAGGGATCCAAATGATGGAAAATCAACATTTTTGGAAATATTATGACCCCCTTTCAAAACCAATTTTCCCACTTTCTTGGTCTAGGCTCAATTTTTGAGAAATTTTCTAAAAAGAGGCCAAAAATCACCTTTATACCCCTCTTTTTCCATTTCGTTGCACACATGGAGACACCTTGGGAGAATGGCCATATCTCAGCCCAAAATGGGTCATTTTGAGTGAGAAAATACTATAAATACATAAAAATTCACCCATATTTACATAAAAGGCTTCATATCTGGATTTGGACTTTAGAAAGGCACTCAAAAATGGCCTCCAACAACTCGCTGCACACCAGGAAATTTCTGAGATTTTTGTAAAATTTTCACTGTGTAATTTTTTGTAATTCCTATTTTGACTTTGGTAAAAGTAAAAAGCGTGAAGTAGATGAATGTGAGGGGTAAAATTAATTGTAAATAATGGGTGGTTAGTCTTTGTGAGTTTTTTTAATGCAAATTTGACCTCATTTATGAGAGAGGTTAGAGTCAAAGTTGATTGTAGAAGTTGTTTTTAAATTCCCTAGACATTAGAGTTTAGTTAGAACACCTCATGGAATAGTTCCTAGAGTAATGGATTCGACCCCTAAGAGTGGGGAGATGTTGTTTTGGTCTTTTTGTATTAGTTTCTCAATGATAGAATGGGTTGGATTTCAGAGGAGAGAAGTATTGTAGCTTGTACTTCGACATTTTCTAGAAATCAAAGGACACAATTTGCAACTATTATCTAGGAATTCATGTCCAGTAAGTTTGTGACGTTATTTTTTTCTCTATTATAGCTTTATATTAAATTTATTCATATTCTCTTTCCATTCATCAATTCTTTTTTTTTTCTTACAGTTTATAAACAAAATTCTTTGCACAAAGCTATGTTTTGATGGAAAAACCATTATGTGTTACTTTCTTTCTTGCTTAATGAATTCATGTTTCATGCTCATTAAGACCTTTTGCTTCTTCTAAACACTACACTACATCGACAAACCCTAAGATCCATCACAAAAGTAATGCTACCTTTCTCCTTTATACCTTTTTTGTTGTAACCCTTTGATCCTCTGACCTAGCTACCTGGTTTTTCTCCCTTATCCAACAAAAAAACCCTAAATTTTCCAAAACCCATCTGAGCCTAGCTATCTAGCCTAAAATAATTTACATTCCAATCATCTATTAGTTGTGAATTCATAGAGAAACCCTCTCTGGTTTGGTAGGGCTAGCTACCAAACTAAAATCCTGGTCTGTGGTTACATTCGTCAGTCTCCTCATCGGCCTGGGACATTGTGGAGGATAAAAGAGAGCATGACAACCAGGGAGTGCCAAGGTGTTCTAGTGAATGTAAGGTTCCCAATTCATGGAAAACATTAATGCTATTCTTGAGGTCATGACTTCCAAGGTGTGTTAAGGAATCCTAGAGCATGCTAACATGTGCCAAATAGTACGAAGACATGTCAAACAAGATAAAATGTGCCAAGTGCTAAGGCATGCAAAGATGTACAATGGTGTGATAATGCATGTCAGGGACTATCATGGGAAAAAAGGGAGGAAGAAGTTAAAATACAAGGAAATGAGCACATAATAGGGTTAATAAGTCATCCATTCACCTTTTCCACGAGGAGCATGCTAGGCACACCAACACTAGGTGCCAAGTGCCAAGTGTTAATGCATTCTAAGTGCCAAATATTCCTTCATTTATTCTCATCTAGTTTCCAATAATTAATCTCAAATAACTTTAATACTAAACCTTGCCAAAGCATACCAAGTCATCTCAACGCATGCTGGACATGCTAAGACTTGCCAAGTGCCAATGTGCGTTAGTGAGTGTGATGCATGCTATGAAGTGGAAAAGCATATCGAGTGTGATAGAGAGTACCAATGCATGTTGAGGAGTGTTAGGGAGTACTAGAAAAACACAAAGGATCACTAGGTCAAAATGCATGGAAGTGAATGAATATGAGGGTGTGTTATGGAGTGTCAATGGGTGCTAGCTGTCATGCGAAGGAGGGAGTGACAATATATGCTAAGCACGAGTAAGGCATGCCAGGGAATATAAGGGAATGTCAAGAAGTGCTAGAGTGTGCTAGGTACTCTCGTGGTGTGCTAACATGTGCCAAATAGTGCCAAGGCATGTCAGATGCTAAGACATGCTAGGATGTGCATGGTGCTAGAGCATGCCAATATGCATCAAGGAGTTTCAATGCAACGAAAGAAATAACCAAGCTAAAATGCAAGGAAATGAACATATAAGAGGATTAATAAGTCGGGACTTTATCTGTTTCTAAAGGGGCATGCTAGGCACACTAATAATATGTTCCAATACATGCCAAGTTCCAATGTGTGCCAAGTGCTAATGTTTATCAATGCAATATTATGCCAAGGTGTTCCAAGGCATGCTAGGGACTACAAGGCATGCCAACACATGATAGGGGAGTTATATGCTATGCTAGGGCATGCCAACATGTGCTTGGGCATCCTACTCATGGCAAGATGTTCTAGGTACAAATACGTTCCAAGTACAAAGATGTTCCAAGACATGCGAGGTACCAAGGAATGTTAGTGTATTGTTCCAAAGCATGTTAAGGTGTGCCATGAGTGTTGAGGAGTGTTAGGTCTCTCTCATTAATAGAATTGACAAAGATTGATTATGTATTAAATAATATAGTTCCTACACACACTAGTCGAACTTTATTTAAATGAAATTTGCTAGATAATAAACCTAATAGAGATTAATCATGTGTTGACTCATAGGAAAACTATATTCTTATCACTTGAGGGAAATGATACACACTAATTACTTCTTAACAAATTGACTGACTATTATAACCACTATGACCTTGGACAGAATGAAAAAGACTCCACAACAATGGTATTAAATCGTTATCTTTTGACAAAAAATATAGTAACAGGTACATAGCGTCATCAAAAACTCATTGGAATGATTAATGATGACGAACAATTTTTTACTGCCACCAAAATTAACCAAAAAGAGAATTGGTTAGGGTCAATAAAAGATCGTCACTATAAGTGTCACCAAAAAGAGAATTAGCGATGGGCCTTTAACGACCCTCACCAAAAGTGTCACCAAAGAGAGAATTAGTGAAAGGCTTTAATAACCCTCACCAAAAGTGTCATTGAAAATGGCTTTGGTGACAACCTCAAAGGACCATCACTGTATACACTTATAACAACAATTTTTTAAAGACCATCACCATATGCGACATTGGTAACGGACCTTAAATGTCCGTCATAGGCATGAAGTGTCATCAAAAACTCATTGGAATAATCAATGATGATGAACATTTATTGACTGCCACCAAAAGTAACCAAAAATATCATTGGTGACGGCCAATAAAAGATCTTCACTAGAAGTGTCACCAAAGAGAGAATTAGTGATGGGCCTTTAGTGACCCTCACCAAAAGTATCACCAAAAAGAGAATTAGTGATGGGACTTTAACGACCCCCACCAAAAGTGTCATTGAAAATGGCTTTGGTGACAAACATTAAAAGACCATCACTATATACACTTACAACAACGTTTTTTTAAAGACCGTCACCATATGCGACATTGGTGACGGACCTTAAAGGTCTGTCACATGCATGACCCTCACCAATGACCCTTTTTCTTGTAGTGTAGAATCTCTCCTCCTTGTCTCATTCGAGTTCCAGCCCTTAATTAGCCCAAATTTCCATGATTTCTCTCAAAAACCTACAATCAATTCACATTATTCCAGTAGACATAAGATCTCACTTTGACTCATATCATTAAGAAAAATACAATCAAAACATGTAAGAAATTATGAGAAGAGTTGATTTTAATAATCTAGGAGGTGCATTAAGGTTCATATGCTTACCCAATGATGAGGCTCATCAAGTATTTAAGACTATCATGATCTATTTTTACCTTGAAAATTATTCCCATTAGTTAAGGGTGTCATTTCTTCAATACATGTAGTATTTCAAACATTTCCTTCTCATAAATAGGTTTTTATAAATACTTTCCTTTGATTGGATGATTTTCAAAAGTAATGGATCTTCCTTTTTGCATTAAAATAGCCCTAATGCCATTTTCTGAGGCATCACATTCAACAATAAAGGTTTTTGTGAAGTCTGGTGTAGCTAATACAAGAGCTCAGCACATTTCCTCTTTAAGATTTTGTTAGCTTGATGGGCCCTGACCCAGGTTTAGTGTTAGGTAGCCAAGAAAATCCCTACACTACTGGCCCTTTCAGCCTCAATCAGTGGAGTGTGGACCGAAGTCTCACCCAAAGCAGTATGGGGGCGTGCAGGAACCAAGTTTCTACACCCTGTGATGGTTATGATGTTGGTTTTCTCCCTTAATCCCTGCCTTTGCGCAGATCGATAAGCCTTTAGGGCTTATCGATGTATTTGCTCCTTCGTTTTTCAGAACCTCCACGAAGGTATCCACTTCCCTTCACGCAACCCTAAACAATGATTCAAGCACTTACGCGCCTCTGTAACTATGTTACAGTCTCGTTTCCCTAATTATCTTAGTGGTTAGTCAACTTTATCATGCAATTAATATTACCCTCGTGTAAACATATAATATTACTTGCATTAAAATAAAATATAGGAATAGATACATTCGCGTATCAATTTAACATTATATTGAAAACACATAACTAAACATATCATAATTAGATGCAATAATCAGAGATATAAAATAGAGTGATTCCAAAATACTTCTCTTTATTTATGATTCAAATTCCCAGTACAGACTCTATCCACCATACACACACATCTGCAGGGGTCTCCGCACTCAGCTGCAGACTTCCACCCTAGGCCTCCGCGCGCTCAGCTGCAGAGCCTTTTCCTATGCTAAGACTCTCACTCTTAGCTCACCTAAACTTACCAATGACTCATGACTTCTAACTTACTTACTGTACTGTCTTGTTAGATCTTCTAATACTTCCCATTTTATACAATCCCATGGTCCGCGGACCACGGGTAGATCTCCAAAACTAACACAACTTATCTAGACTAAGGGCGGAAAATCCTTTTAACTTTCGACATCTTCATGCTCCACGACCACAAAATGCGGAGACTTTACATTTCTTTACACAAAATTTGGGCCTTCTGCCCCAAAACTTGGGTGTTTAATCCCAAAATTTACCCCGAGGGGACTCGTTCCCAACAGATGTTCAAAGGCCTTAGCTACTTCTCGAGTCCAAAAAAATGCGTCTTTCTTTAGTAATGTTGTTAGAGGTGATTTTATCTTCCCAAGAAATCCTCGAATATTCCTTAATGTTGTGGGGATTTTCCATTCCTTGATGCTTTTAATCTTTTTAGGTTCTACCTTAACACCCTCCTGGGATGCAATATGACCCAAATATTCCACTTCTTGTACCCCAAAGAAACATTTGGATGATTTTTCATACAATTGTTTCTCATTCGGTAGTTTTAGCACCCTGTCAACATGCTAAAAAATGATATTTCCAATACTTGTTATAGATTAGTATATCGTCAAAAAATACTAACACAAATTTTCTAAGGGTTTGAAAGTGGAATTCATCAAACCTTGAAATGTGGAAGGTGTATTAGTAAGGCCAAAAGGCATGACCAAAAATTCATAATGACCTTTATGAGTTCGAAATGTTGTTTTTAGAATGTATTATGTCTTCACTCTAATTTGATGATAACCTGAATGAAGGTCCAACTTCGTTAAATAAATTGCTCCATGTAGTTAGCCCAACAATTCATCAATGGTAGGGATGGGAAACTTATCTTTAATAGTGGGATTGTTAAGCTCTCTATAATCCATACACACATACACCATGATCAATATTCCTTGTGCACCAATACTACTAGAGAAGAGAAATAACTTTGGTTAGGTTGAATTACACCTGCCTCTAGCATTTCTACAACCCTATGTTCAATTTCACTTTTCTTTGCATAAGTATATCTGTAAGGTAATGTTAGGAGGATAACTTCCTAGAATAAAGTGAATAACATGATCATGATCATGAATAGGTGGGAGACCTTTGGGAGTCTCAAATACATTGGAATTATTATCAAGGACTCTTTGGAGATCTAGACAAATGGATGACTTAGATGTTTAAACATTTAGTGAACATAATTGTGCAATTACCCCTCATTGTATCTTCTTCAAAATATTTTCCATGCCATTAGAGATGATTATTTTACCAAGTTTCCATGCAATACCCCTTTTAATTCAATTTCATTTCCTTACAAGAAAATTTCTTGAAAATTAAAAGCTACCATCCTCAAATATTGTAACCATTGGAATCCTAACAACAATATCCACACCACCCATTGGAATGGTAAGGATTGGGCTATTCAATACATATTTTCCCATGGTTAGATTGATATTATGGCACTTCCTTGAGAAATTTATAGTTCCTCCATTTGCAACCATCACTTAACACTCTAGTATTAGATATCGAAAGAAATTCAAATCCTTGGATATCTTACAGTGAATAAAATTATCAGTACTACCTAAATCAATCAAAACTATTACATTTTTCTTACTGATATATCCTTATATCTTTAGAGTTTGAGTGGTAATTCCTACCAATGGAATACAAGATATGGTCAGATTCATTTCTTGTTTTTTAGACCATGGGGTTGGTTCCTGGCATATAACTTATTCTTTTGATGTTTCTTGTTCCTTTTCTTCCTCCTCTTCACAATATATGAAAAATGATTTCTTCTAAGCGCGCTTATGACCTTTAGTGTATTATCTATCACAACTGTAACAAATACCTTTTTCTCTTTTTTCCTCCAGTTGTTTTAGTGTCAACCTTGTAGGTTGTGGGAAGCTAGGAGTGGAAACACTTCCATGTTTATAGTTGTGAGCGGTAGACCTCATTGTTGCCATAATTTTTCTTCAACTTTTCTTGCCACCCTGAATGTATTCTCCAACGACTTAGGTTCCCAAAGTAAAACCTCATGTTGGATGTTATCCTTTAAACTCCCTATGAAGACATTAATTAGATGCTCCTATGGAATATTGGTTACCTTGATATTCAATATTTGGAAGTCCTCAATGTGCTCCCCAAATGAACCCTTTTGTTTGAGTTGGCTAGAGAAGGTATTTCTCTTTTATCCTCATAATGTGCTATCAATACCTCTATAAAAATTGTCAAAGTGACTAGTTCTTTATGAGAAAAAAAACCATCGATACCATACAAATTAATTGGGTTCTAAATATAAATATTGTAACACCCTCCTCCCACATATACCCAAGCAACCAACCATCTTGGGTCAACATGTGACGAGAGGCCACTATGATATGATTTGACCTCCTAAGTCATATTAAGGAAGTGGAACTGATGGAAACACACCATACAAATATCCAACATCAGCTTCAAAATCCTTAGGAGGCATGTAAGCCACTCACACAGCAAGTCCATGGGTCCCACTTATGTTATGGATCTCTTAGGCCACAGTTTCTCTCATGCTATGGGCAAGGGAGCAACCAAAAACCCAAATTCACTCTCATAGGCTTTCATGCCAGCAACCAGAGACCAAAGTTGCTAGTGTTATGCCAACGACTTTAGGATTTGAGCCACTTTTTCACACCCAAAGCCCAGGTCACTGCCCAGAATTGAACCATATCTTAAAATCATTAAAATAACATGAAAATGACAGTACTAAAAAAAATACATGTTCAAGACCTTGACTGGACCCCTACTATCCATGACAAGAATTTTGTTATAAACTTAACAAATATGAAACCTACAAGTGTAAATAAGAGACCTGAGCATAAGCGTCTCATACTTATTTGAGATTTGCCATGAAGAATTGTTTTCCTTATCACTTTAACTATCATTCCATCCATTAATTCATAGATACATTGTTAATTCATATATAAGTAAAAACATGATGAGAGCCATACATATCTACTATCATAAAACATATAAATAACCAGTGTAATAGGGGTAGAAATATCCATGAAATCACCATATAAACCACATATAATCTATCATAATACTCATAGGAGTATCAAGATAAATAACCTTCATTAATGATGCAAAATCAAAACTCGGGATGGGACTTCCACGTTCCAACCAACCATAGAATGGCTTAACCAAATCTCTCTTCAGCCATTCACCCCCATGCCATATTCCAAGCATGAATGTGGGATTTCATAGAACATATCAATAAAAACCATCAAAGGCTTTCATAGGCCATCCACCTCAACCCATCAAACAGTGAGTTGACCTCACGATCATACATCAAAAAACCATCACCATATCCGTCTCTATCCAAGCCTTCCATGGCTCCAGAGAATTTGTCCAATCAAGGCTTTAGGACTAGTAACTCAACTCATAGATATTGATGAGCTCCAGAGTGTTTGTCCAACTAAGGCTCTAGGACTAGTAACTCAACCCACCAAGGGCTCTAGAGAATTTTTCCAACCAAGGCTCCAGGGATAGTAACTCAACCCAAGTTGCTCCAGGGCTCTAGAGCATTTGTCCAACCAAGGCTCTAGGACTAGTAACTCAACCCAAGCTAAGGAAACATGAGAACCAACTAAAAACACAACAATGAAAATAAACCCACAATCACCATGGCTATCCAAGAAATGGAAAGGCTAGGCAATCCACTGTCAATCTCAGCCATCCTCCATGCCAATGACAGATCACAACCAAAAATCCACATGCATATGTCATGCATGCCAAAACTAGTGAAGGAAACATACACGCAACTCAGTACCTGCAAGAAAATCTGATGTAGTCGCCAATCCCAATGCCTCCTTGCGCTTTCCTGCTCTTCTTTTGCCTTATTTCTCCAAGAATCCAAGTATGCCACACCCTCCAAGAGTGCTCCAAGAAAACTCTAATTCTCCAAGAGTATGAGAGATAGAGAGAGAGAGAATAATGAGAGAGATCTAAAACTGAACTAACCAATTATTTCCCATTGATCCTCGGAAGCCTTTTTATTAATGAGGCCTCTATTTTCTTCATTTTCCATTATTTTCCTTCATTTTCATCCTCACATGAAACCTGTGACCTTTCACCTGCTTTTTCTCCTAATTTCCATTATTTTCATAAATAAAATGCCAATATATGCCTTATGCCTTTCCAAAGCCTTTTCCATTTCCTTTGTCAATTTCCTTAGCCATAATAAATTGAATCAACACCCATTAGGATGATTCCTCCATTGTTTAGCTTGGAATACGTGTCCCATCATCGTGGCCTTATATTATATATATATATATAATATATATATATATATAAATATATATATATATATATAATATATATATATATATATATATATATATTATATATATTATATATATATATATATAAATATTTACATGATATATATTATAATATATATAATTATATATATTTTTACATGGAATTTTTGCCAGGGTTGTTACAGAACCCTCCCCCTTGGGCGAACACCATCCTCGGTGTTCAATGACACCTATAATCAATAATACTTCTGAAAACAAAACATACTCCCTATGGACCTTTATAACATAGCTCATTGCAGTATTTACAATGACCACTACTGAAACATGACAAACATACCATTTACTAGAGCTTTATAACACAACTCATTACGCTATTTAAAATAGTCACATCTACACACAAATTTGCTTCAACCATAAAATAACCATAAAGTCTATGGAGCTTTATAAATCCATCTCAATACAGTATTTACAATAATATATGCATATACACATATGCACATTTTCTCAACTAGAAAATAAAAAGTATACGATGTTTGCATCCACAACAAGGGAATCTAAAGGCTCACACCTCCACCCTCAAAGTAAAACCAAGATTCACCTCCTTTCCAGGATGTTTAGAATCCAATGCGAGGTCAAATCTACATCCAATGTCAAGTGCTATAATCATGTGCCACTTGTCCTCTCAGTGAACAATTACCGGCTCATTATGCTAGCGCACACTCCCAATGTGCATCTGATTCCATATGAAAATGATAATGACCAAAACAAATCCATATGTGGGCTTCCCTTCTCTGTTATACGGTCCCTCAGGCAATTCGGGCATCGCCTTTTGTGCAATCACACACCTTCCAAGTTCTGTTGGCACCCCCATCTCGAGCAGTCCATCCCTTTGCAAGGCTTCCTTGAATCGGAAGATATAAAAACCAAGGCATACACCTACCTAAAAACCATCATACCGGTCATAGCTTTCTCATGGAAATCAATGGACCCTACTAGGTACCAATGTGCCACAATGGCCTTGCTCCTAAATACTTTACCATCATACTACTGCATTTTCTAATTCCTTTTATTGTTGCAATTTCTTACAGTTGGTTTTGATCACCCAACCGGGACTTTCCATGCTTCCTATACCAAGAACATAACTTCCATTAGATTTTGAAATAAATTGAAATAAATTCACATCATACCTCATTGGTAGCCCATCAATAAGGTACATTTGTAATCATGTTTACTTCCTATCACAACAAGTCAAACTAACATCATTGACCAAATCAACATGTATAAAAATATCTCATCAAGTTAGCTCAAAACATAACCATAATAGATCAAAATCATAAATCACATGTAACCATCATAAACTAGAATCATAATTCACTTGTAATCATCATATACCAAAATCATAAATCATATGCATAATAAAACTGAAATAATATATCGATACTTATCCTTTAATCGATCCTTACTTGTGCCTTTGTTCTTATTTCGTATGCACAACAGATCAGTTTGCACACCCGACAAACACCCAGTGCCTTCTCCTCAACCAAGTGCACATATACATAGTGTGCATCACACACATATGACCACACATGACATACAACTCCATGAAATACATGCACTTACACCTGACATACAACCCATACATGTACACCCAATGTATACAATACAATACATACGCCTACATCCAGTGCATAACATAATACATACACCTACACCTGGCATACAACACAACACAATAAATCTATACCCGATGTAAAACACCACACAATACATGCACCTACACAATGCACATACATAGTACAACATGCCCTCAACACATAATGTATGACATGCACACAATACCACATGTGCACTAGTACCATATGTACAACATGTACACAGTACCACCTGTATACCGCACCACCTGCACAATATGTGCACAACATCACATGTACACGATGCCACCTACACAACGTGTACACAATGCCACATGTACACTACACCACTTATACAACGTGTACACAATACCACATGTACATAGTACCACATGCACAACATGTACACGACACCACTTGCACAATATGTACACAATAGCACATGCACATATCGCCACTTGTACAACATTTACACATGACCATATGCACACAAGACCACTTTTATAATCATTCACACCACATGTACAACATGCACACAACACCACATGTACATATCACTACATATCCAACATGTACATAGAATCATATGTACACAACACCGTATATCCAACACGTGCAGAGCACCATATGCATACAACACCGCATATCCATCATGCACACAGTACAATGTGTACACAATACCATATATCCAACATGTACATAGCACCATCTATACCCAACACTGAATATGCAACATTCATACAAAACTATTTGTACTAATACCCTGTACATAATATTGCATAAGCAACATGTACACACACTACATATGCACAATACGGCATGTACACAATCATCACATATGAAACATGTACAACATGTATGACATATGCACAACAATAAGACCACACATCCAAAACCACACTACCTCTACAAAGCAACCTTGCTTCCAACGTCTTATCCATAAATAGATAATTTTCAGTGCATAAATAGATATAACAATACACCAAATACCTTATCTTTTTTTTCCAAGCACGTTTCTTGCAACGGAACACATCCACGCCATCTCTCAAGGGACTCAAATTCCTTTGACAGATCTACCTATAACTAGAAATTGGTTGATATACTTGTCAAATACATGTCCATGAATATAACACATATCCACATAATGTCAGACTAGATTAAGGTTAAGAAGACTTCTTATACGCAAAGCACTAATTCACTTGGAATTAGGGTTTCCAAACATAACCAAAAGAAGTCTTACCCAATTCCTTCCTTTTACCTTTTTACCTTCTTGCAATCAAGGCTTACTATGCATTTTCACATCATCCAACTATTAGCTATGTAAAAACATCAACTGGTA
>APFE030489199.1:45000-55031 GCA_000404065.3 Pinus taeda
GTCTTCATAATCTTCATGAAACATTTGAATAAGAACATACAGAAAACTTTGTTGTAAAGTTATGATCTAAATCTCATCGATCTCTACTACAATGACTTTGTATTCCCTCTCATCGGTGTGTAAATCAAACTATGTATCTCTATACTCCTAGAAAATGCATCTCTTAATCTCTTGTTATCGTTCTACTGTAGGAGATTGACCTCTAGACTGTGCATCAACCTCTGCATCTCACGCCACGTAAACAATAGTCGGTATACTCTTCTTTTAAACAATTTTTTCCACTACTCCACTACTTATTCCATTAAATCATTCACACCTCAAATTACATTCCATCGTATTTATTTAGTAAATTTGAACCTTTAATGAAAATTCTCGAACAAGATATATCATAAAAACCAACTAAATCATCCACGATGTGTGATGAATCCAAAGAAACTTGACATACAAACATAGTCACTTGCACATGCCTAGAGAAAATCAAGTAGAAAGCCTGGTCGCTCGCATAGGCTTGTCTTCCAAGAAATTAGACTATTTTAGTCGCTTTGATGATCTACCATCTATGCGACTGGGTAGAGGATGAAGGAAAAACAAAGATATTCAATTCAAAACCGCCTCCAACTTTTTTATCAGCATCTCTAGCATTTGTAAAACTTTTAAAATTCATGACAAGACTCAAAAACATCTCTGCAACCTCCTTTTGATCTTATACATGATTTACTCACCATAAATGCAAGAACCAACTCATGAGAGCATAAGCTATATCTAGTGGCATCAAACATGAAGTTTAGTTGTAGATGGGATCATGAAAACCTCTTCAACACCTTTAGACATCATCAAGATTCCAATCCATAACTCAGGAGCATCAATGGCATCTCAATGGATACACTACAAGAATCATCCAACAAGCATCATTTACATGGAGACCTAGTTAACTAGTCAATTAACAAAACCATCAAAGCACCTCCAACATAAACAATTTTCCATAGCAACCATATAAACCAATTCATATCATCTCCAACACAAGTCCGCGTCGACATCAATGCCAACCATCACTCACTAGATCATTCAACAACTACCACAATATCCCTCATCTCAATATCAATGCCAACAATCTCCCCCTTTGGGATTGATGGCAACCCATAGATGAACCATCCAAACAACCTCATGAAGAATTGAACTCATCATTTTCTCCCCCTTTGAAATAAATGGAAAAGGGACAAACTCAACATGTGAAGGAATCCAACATATCAATGAAATAAGCACTCCCCTTGTCAATCACAACATCATTCCAATACAAAGTTGATAGAAGTTGACAAACTACGGCTAAGTTGAACAAGCTCCCCTTGAACATATAAAGGTAAATACATCTCTTGGAATGTTGAATGTGCTATCTCTATTATTGCTAGTATCTCTTGTCATATGCAAGAAGGTTGCTGCTCATTTATCAATTCTTTGACCAAATTAGCCCAATGATGATCAATAAGATACAAGTCATAATACATGGTTGAATGAATGATAATAAAAGTCTTTACAAAGCCTCTGACTAGCTGAACTATGACCCCTCTATCATGTATGAAAGACATACTCATGACTCATAAGAAGGGTGTGATAATACATGGCTACTCAAAGCACTCCAAGAGATCATACAAGACAAAAAATACATGACATTAATTATCCCTAACATGGTTGTAACAATTCTCATTACACACACTCTTGACATGGCCCATCACTCTCTCTTAACTTCTATTTTTTATATATGTCTAACTCAAATAAAACTCCATATGAACGATTACATGGATTTTTAGAAAAAAATGCATGGTTATGGCATTGAGAGTACATAAATGTTATGAAACATTATGAACAAATACAACTCTCATCAATGCCTTCTAGGCATCGATACCACCATAGTACATTGTGAGACCTGAAGTACCAATCTCATATATGAATCTATCTTTCTCCAAAACTTATAATGGAGAGAAATGAAACCATATGCATGTCATGAATGAATGAATGTCATCAATAAGCCCATAAATATTCAATATTTCAGCCATGTGTCAAGGAAGCAACAATAAATGTGTAATATGCCATGTAAATGCTTTGCCATTTATAAGAACCCTTGGAAAAAAACAATTAACATATATATCCTTCTCCTCTTAAAATTATGTGATCCTCATATAGGAATTATACTCCATGACAAATCAATAATGAGATAAGAAGAAACACACATTTGATCCTCAACACTTAAGCCATGATGGAAAATTTTAGCAGCAACAATGATATGTGACCTCATAGGAAGATAAGACAATAAGCAACAATATAACCTCACTTCAGCAACAACAATTACAATAAATTCTATTTTCAAGCTTTTGTGATCCATAATGAATTAAGAAAAGTCTTTCGGTAGAAATCACATAAGAGAAATTTGTGGCTGACACGTTTCGAACCAACAAGATCTGGTCCAGATGATGAACCACACCTGTTGGTTCGAAACGCGTCAGCCAAAAATTTCTCTTATGTGATTTTTACCGAAAGACTTTGCTTAAATGATAATAATATCAACATATGAAACTCATGATCTCTTTGACCAAACCATCATTAGCAGCTAGTAGCGGCAAGTGAACAAGAATGAAGATAAAACAAAGACATAACATCATAGAGCAACAACATAACAACCACCATAGCTGAACTTATATTTAGCATCAACAAATATATGTCTCCACAATGAGATAAGATACCAATCTTCAACAACAACATAATATGTGGATCTATCAAGGAGGAAATTAATCATAGCAGCATTAAACTTAGTAGCAGCAACATCACTCTCAACCAAAGAAAACATTATAATCATCATCATCCATATCATGGTGATAATAATAACACCATATGATGACTATTAGCAGCAATAATATAGAATAGATCCCAAATCAAGGAAGAAACATGAGCATGAGTAACAACACTCTTTTCATCCACATCACTAGGCAGCATAGCAACATCAGTAACAACAACAATAGACTAAAAAATCAGCTCCATGAGTACCGTCAAAACTCTCCAATTAAGTGAATAATATGTCTTCTATGAAGCTCAATCATCACCAAAAATAGATGGATCACTACAACAATTTACTCAATAAAGTTGAAACCCCAAGTACATGCAATAAAATATAGATCAATATGTTCACAACAACATCTTTTCAACCAACATGCATCATGGAAGAACCAATTAGAAAGTTGATCTCAACACCAGATAACAACAACATGATTTCTTACAAACAAAATATCAACAACTATTTGTGAACCAAGGAAAGTATAAGGAAGTAGTCATGTAGAATCCATATAGATTATTAAAATTAGAAATAAATTGATAGGTCATGCAAATATAAACTTGTACAAATATTCTGATACACATCCCACCTGAAAATTGTCATCAATGCAATCTTCACTGCATAATTGTGACATCTACCTTCTCATCATGACAACATTTGCATAAGAGAAATATATGCATGATAATATCATCTATCTCTTGAGCATGCATCTACATCTTCATCAAAGTTTCAACAAATTGCTACAATCAATCATATTCAGTTGATTCAAACAATACCAATAATCAGCAAATCTGAAAACACAATATACTTTTATCCAATTATGGTTGCATTATCAAGGATTCTCTTCCAAATTCAGAATCCTGCGATATTCTCCCCCTGAGACCATGACGACCTCATTTTTTGATAGGAGTCACTTGCTTCTCCTTTTTCTTCCAGATTTTGTGGTTTGATTCTTGACATGCACTTTAGTATTTAATCTATTGTCTGATCTTCTTTGAGTAGTCTTTGTCTTTTGAGTGAATCCCTCGTAGCATGTAGGCAATTTGTAGTCTTTGGCCTTATGGACAATGTTGTCACACATGTAACACCTTATATGCCCAAGAAACAATGGACAATATTTGAAACTCCCCTTCTTCACATAGTTCATGCAATCAAATTCCTTAAGCCCAAAATTATTACACGAAAAATAATAGCCATAAAATGAATTTTAATACCTGGCCATGGATGATTTTGCTTGATATGTTATTTTATCCAAATCCTACTTATGTTGCATGCTTCTGAATTTTGCAACAACACGCCCAAGCTTTTGACAACTGAAGCATCATATCCGTCTTGAGCGAGTGGATGATCTATTTGGCACAACTTTTCCCTTCCTTGACTTCTGGTTTTGATGATGTGCTTCTTCCTTGTTGTTCTTCTTGTTGGAATCATCTTTTGTTGCTAGTTTCTCAAAACTTGTTACTGAACTAGTTTCTTCTTTATGGAGACTAGTATCTGGAGGATTTTGATTAGTCGCCAATTCAATGGTTTTCTCTTTTGAATTAATTCTCAATTTAGCCATTTCTACTTCCAAAATTTGATATTTCTTTCTCATTCCTTCTTTGATTTTCCTTGCTTCATCCAATTGGGATTTTAATTTGATTATATCTTCTTTGTAAATACATTCCTTCTCATCAAGTACTTGCAATAATTTCTGTTGGTTTTTATTTTCATCCTTGAGCTTTCTAATTTCTGCTTCTAGGATTTCAATCTTGCAAGGCTCTTCATCTTCTAGATTTGAATTCTTTGCAAAAGGGTTATTACCACTTCTCTCCAAAGCATCAAACTGAATTGAATGATCATTATATTCTAAATCATCAAAATCAAGTAGATCATAATCACTACAAGAAAATTTACTTCCAGATAAGAAATGATCGCACCATTTACCTTCATCATTTTTTACCAACATGAAGAGGGGTTCTTTAGAATTTGAAACTTTATTTACTTGTTTATTACTCTTATTTTTCTAGCACTTCATCTTCTTATTCTTTTCCATGGCCCACGATATGCTCTCAAGCGATCAAGCTTCACCAAGAGAACCCTGATCTAATACCAATTATTGGAAATGTGTTCACTACTGAGTGCAGGGAGAGGGGGTGGGCGAAACAGTAGTGACAGCGTATACTTTAAAATTATTTTCCAATTATTAAACCAACAAATTAAATACCATGATCATGACATAAAAGACGTAATACAATCAAACAATCACATGAAAAGGGGACACAAGAATCTTTGGTGGAAAACCGCCCTCCGGGGAAAAAACCACCCTTTGCTGCTCTTGTTGCTCTTCTTTAAATTTTATTAATGAACGGATCAATTTACATCATCATAGTTGGCTATGTCCAACAAGGAATTTTCTGACTTTGAATCAACTAAGTGAACACCCATCCACTGGAGACTCTTATCCCCTAAAAGCCTTGCCCAATACCCATTGGACTATGAGAATATTACTTCCTATACTAAAGCTACTAACACCAATCGACAAGGAACACCCATCCCTTCTTCACCAAGTTATCTCGATTTGTTGATCACTAGGGCCACATTTCATAATATTTCAAGATAGACCCCTACATAAGACAACAACAACTTTCTCTCATTGATAAGCTCAATACATCATCTCAATCAAACAAATACATCTCAATCAACTCATCCAGCAGCATGCATAAGTTATGATTCTATCAAAACCGTCTCATTATAAATTATCAACACTACACAAAAATGGTCTCCAAGGATATATAACAATCCTCCAGTAGAATCTATGCTTAAATTATGCCCATTTAATAACTAGCACACAAAAATCTCCTACAACACAACCATACATCAAAACCCTACATATATACACTCTAAAAACATCTCCATCAAAACTAGAGTGCACAAGATCAAACAAGAAGGAAATGGAGTAGCTATACAATGCAATGCTACAACCATACAACTCAAACATATGCAATATAATCATTGTCCACTCCAATATGAAATCCTTAAAATACAATGTTAACACACAATGGATCCACAGAGAGCATGCTTAACATATAACCTCCACAAGAGCAGAAATATCCTCCATGATTTGTCTTCATAAACTGCATGAAACATATAAAGAAGCACATACATAAAACTTTGTTGTAAACTTATGATCTAAAGCTCATCGATCTCTACTACAATGAATGCATATTCCGTCTCACAGGAATTTAAATCAAACTTTGCATCTCTATACTCCTAACAGACTCATCTCTTAATCTTTGGTTATCCTTCTACTATAGGGGCTTGACTTGAAGACTATGCATTAACCTCTGCATCTCACACCACACAAACAATAGTCGATCTGCTCTTCTTTTAAACAAGTTATGCAACTACTCCACTAATTACTCCATTGAAGCATTCACACTTAAAATTACATTCCATCATGTTGATTTAGTCAATTTGAACCTTTAATGAAAATTCTCGAACAAGATATATCATAAAAAACAATTAAATCATTCAGGATGCATGAGGAATCTAGAGAAACTTGACCTACAGACATAGTCTCTTGCACAGGCTTGGAGAAAGTTGACTGGAAAGCTTGGTCCATTGCATGGGAATGTCCTCCAAGTGACTGGACTATTTCATTCACTCTGATGACCCACCATTAGTGCGACTGGGTAGAGGATGAAGGAAAAACACAATATCTTCAATTCATAACTGCCCCCAACTTCTTTCTCAGCATTTATGAAATCTGTAAAACTTGTACAACTCATGACAAGCCTTAAAACCATCTCTACAACCTTGTTTTGAGCTTATACATGATGTAGTCACCATAAATGAAAGAACCAACTCATGAGAGCAAAAACTATATCAAGTGGCATAAAACATGAAGCTTAGCTTTAGATGGGATCATGACAACCTATTCAACACATTTAGACATCATCAGGATTCTGATCCATAACTCAGGAGCATCAATGGAATCTCAAAGGAAACACTACAAACATCATCCAACAAGCATAATCTACATGGAGACCTAGTTAACTAATCAACCAACAAAACCATCAAAGCATTTGCAACATAAACATTTTCCATATAAGCCAATTCATATCATCTCCAACACAAGTTTGGGTTGACATCAATGCCAGCTATCACTCATTGCAGCACTCATCAACTATCACAACATGACTCATCTCAACATCAATGCCAACATTTGATATACATCGTGCACTTTATTTTGTCAAACCAAGATGAGTAAGCTTGCAAGGCACTCTGTGCAGTATACACAAGAAAGAGGATCCTCACCAAATTTCCAAATGAAGAAACACACTTGGAAGAAGCATACTCACATGAAATGAAAAGTAAATTAATCTAAGAAAACAAGAAACTATGATGCTTTTGATACAACACTAAGTGAGAAGCTATGAGAGAGTTAGCACCTTTTCCACCGAGAGATAGTGGATGGCATCCCTAGTCCTTTGTTTAGCTTATCAATCAACTTATCTTCAAAAGTAGCGACTATTCTATGATAATATGTTCGTGAACAACACACATGTACAAGAAATAATATGCAAAAAGTAAAATTATAGGAAAAAGAAAATACACAATGGAATAAAATGCTATTGTGATCCATTTATCCTAAGAACAAAGTAACAAGCTATCCCATAATACTAAACTAAAACACCTCACATCTAAATTATAAAACGAAAATATAAGAAAAGAAAATTTATATTATTCCATCATAAGTTGGACAATTTCTCTAAGAGTCCCTCTTCCTTTGAAAAGAAGATGGAAATCTCTTTTATACACAAACTTGCTTGAGCTAACAACCCACTTGATAAGATATTCTCAAGTGGTTGCAACAATCCACTAAACATTTGGTGGACTATTAGTCAAACCCATAAGCCACCAGAACATATGCACGATTAATATAAATATGAACTTTTATTGTAACGTATATGGAATATGGTTAAAATATATATTAGTTGTGTTTGAAATATATATGTATAATAATAGGCCCGATAGATAAAAACCCATGCCATATATTATAACTTGACTCCGTTGTCGTATGTCTACATGTTTATTTGTTAACCTTTCAGTGGAATCATTGTAACCATATTACATATATGATATATTGTTGGAACTATATTTGCCAACGTTGGAACAACTGAACTAAATAACAAATTTATTTAAAGAATGACCCACGGTCGTATGCTAATATGGCAACTTGGCATTCGTTTTAACTATATGTGGTAGTCCCAAAAAATTATTTATTGTTACAAAATATACTGTGGTCGAATAATGTGATATCATCATAAACCAATTCTAATAATGCTCGAACCCCTTGGCCCACATGCTATGAAATTTTTCCATATGATCATTCATTGGGTGGAACATATAATGTAGATCTTATTTTGTAGAAAGTTGTTACAGGTCTGATTTCACAACAAGGTGTTAAAGGTATAATTTTTGCAGCAGAGTTTTGATTTCGTAGCAACTATTAGAGTGTTCTAATTTTCCAAGAGAGTTTCGATTTCGCAACGATTGTTTTAAACACATGAGAACCTTGTAGTTTTGGTAGCCAACAAAATGACTTAAATCTATGGAAAGGGATGTGCCCCAACATAATTTCGCAACATGTGAAGCAAAACCCTATAGCTTGTCCATACATGAGTTGTCGCTTCAAAATTAAATACACAATATACTAATTATTCCTAATGTGAATAAAAAATCACATTAATACTAATAAATGTATTGAAAAACATCTTGAGCCTAAATTTTGCATGTGAGCATAAAAAATGGATAATATATGGTTAAAAGTAAATGAAAAATGGATAAAAGGAAGGAAAGAAAGGTGTTAAATGACGATAATTTTATGTCTTATCACCATCCTACAAACCTTTCATATCTTCTTTTAAACCATTCTCCAAATCATCTATCTTATCTTTTAATTCAGATTTTGTTACTCTTTGCAAGAGTGAAATTTGTTGCACTTGGTCTTGTAATTTTGATATATTATGTTGCATTTCTTCCTCTTCTTCATGCGTCATAGTAGAGTATTCTGTTGGCTTACTAGGTGTATCCATTTTTTTGTTTTGAGGAATTTTGGAAGCAATAATGATATCTATGCTTCACTGTGTCCTTTCAATCACTTCAAATTTCTTTTTCAAACAAAAGTTATGCAAATTTTAAAAAATACACAATTTTCTCTTTCTTTTAGGAGCTAAATATTAAAACTATTGTATCTCTGTAATTTCGGCCTCCCAAGGTCTAAATAGGTAACTTTGGCCTCCCAAGGTCTAAAGAGGTAATTTCAGCCTCCCACGATGGTACGATTATGGGTTGGTTCAGTATAGAGGACTTGTACAAATTATCATGTGTCACTGTTTTGACCTTCGACCCTGAAACTTGTCCCCACGAAAGTACAATCCATGAGATTTCAGCCTCCTTTTATAGAATTCAAATCTGATGGTTGAAGAAAAAGTTATGATGATTTTCCCTAAGTCACATGTTTGAGACTGAATTCTGGAGCATTCAGAAAACCTATTCCTTGGACCATATCACCAAAAATATAGAGAAAAAAATGGAAATTGTTACATGAAATTTACCAATATTTGAATATACATGGTAAAATTTTTAGATTCTAAAGCCTTGTAGAAAAACATTATAGCAAAAATCACATGATGTCATGTTTGAAGTAGTAAAATCCTAGGATCCAAAGCTCTTATACCAAATGTTATGTAACCAGATCACAAAAACAGAAGAAAATATAAACCAACAACTTGAAAATAAACCTATTTGAGGGGGAAACCTTGATCCAGGTGGATATTAGTGGCCACCTGCCAAGTCCATCTGGACCCCCATCATTGTTTTTCTCAACATTTTCAGTTTCCTTAATTGTAGCACAACTTGCTATTTTTAGCAGTTTTTTGGGTCCTGAACTTCCGGAGCCGTTTTGAGGCCCTAAACGACGTCTTTTGGGAAATCTGGGGGCAAAATGGGTCCATGGATTGATGTTGCCCTTCCCAAAGTGGTAGTTCTCGGATAGATCTTTCTAACGAGCTATCGTACGCATCAAACGAAGATCATATGCCAAAGTTATGACCCCGGGAAATTGATGTACCAATTTACCCAAACAGGGCCCACAATTTGGCATTTCATCTTCTAGGGTTAGGTTTTGGGATGTGAAGGGTTTTTCATTGTTTCTCAACAATAA
>APFE030489199.1:77236-95348 GCA_000404065.3 Pinus taeda
TAACCCAACATCTTTGTGACCCACTTTTGTTGTTCTTCAGAGGATAATCTTTGTTCTAAAAAGTATTTAAGGCTATCATGATCCGTTTTTACCTTGAAGTGTCTTTCCATTAGGTAGGGTTGCCATTTCTTAAGTGCATGGAGTATTGCCAACATTTCCTTCTCATAAATAGATTTGTATAAAAACTTTCCCTTGATTGGACGACTTTCAAAAGCAATGGGTCTTTCATGTTGCATTAAAACAACACCAATTCCATTTCCTGAAGCATCACATTCCACAATAAAGATTTTTGTGAAGTCCGGTGTAGCTAAGACTAGTGCTTGGCACAATGCCTCTTTAAGATGTTCGAAGGCCTTTTTTGCTTCTAGAGTCCATGAAAATGCATCTTTTTTCAATAATGTTGTTAGAGGTGCTGTTGTTCTCCTATAATTCTTAACAAACTTGCAATAATACCCTGTCAACCCGAGAAATCCTCGCAGATGCTTTATGGATGTGGGAATTTTCCATTCCTTAATGGCAAAAATTTCTAGGGTCTACCTTAACTCCTTCATGAGATACAATATGACCCAGATATTCCACCTCTTGTACTCCAAAGAAACATTTGGATCTTTTTGCATATAATTGTTTCTCCTCCAATAGTTGTAGACCCTGTCAACATGTTCAACATGATCCCTCCAAGACTTGTTGTAGATTAGTATATCATCAAAAAATACTAACACAAATTTTCTAAGGAAGGGTTTGAAAATGGAATTCATCAAACCTTGAAATGTAGAAGGTGCAAATTGGTAAGGCCAAAAGGCATGACCAAAAATTCATTATGACCCTCATGAGTTCTAAATGCTGTTTTTGGAATGTCTTCAGTCTTTATTGTAATTTGATGATATCCTGAACGAAGATCCAACTTGGTGAAGTAAATTGATCCATGCAATTCATCCAGTAATTCATCAATGACAGGAATGGGAAACTTATCTTTAATAGTGGGCTTGTTGAGCTCCCTATAATCCAGACACATGTGCCATGATCCATCCTTCTTGTGCACCAATACTACTGGAGCAGAGAAAGAACTTTGACTAGGTTGAATTATACCAACCTCTAGCATTTCTGTAACCATACGTTTAATTTAACTCTTTTGGGCATAGGGATATCTGTACGGCCTGATGTTTGGAGGAACACTTCCTGGAATCAGATGAATAGCATGATCATGATCGCGAATAGGTGGGAGACCTTTGGGAGTACCAAATACCTTGGAATGATTGTCCAAGACTTTTTGGAGATCTGGAGAAATAGATGATTTCGATGTGGAAACATCTAGCGGACATAATTGTGCAATTACACCTCTTTGTTCCCTTTTTAGAAGCTTTGTCATACCGTTAGAGCTGATTATCTTTCCTGGTTTCCCAGCAATACCCCTTAATTCAACTTCCTTTCCTTCCGTAGAAATTTTGATGAAAAGTTCTTGAAAATTAAAAGCTATTGTACCCAAGGATTGTAGCCATTGGACTCCTAGTACAACATCAGCACCTCCCATTGGAATGGAAAGCATTGGGCAAGTCAATACATATTCTCCCATGGATAGCTTGATATTATGGCACTTTCCAGAGCAATTTATTGTTCCTCCATTTGCAATCATCACTTGAAACTCTGGTGCTGGATATAGGAGGCAATTCAATTCTTTTGCTACCTTACAATGAATAAAATTGTGGGTACTTCCTGAATCAATCAACACTATTACCTTTTTCTTCTTGATTTGTCCTTCTATCTTAATGGTTTGAGTAGTGGTAATTCCCGCCAATGCATTACAAGATATGGTCGGATTCATTTCTTCTTTATCTAGGCCTTGTCCCTGGAGTATATCCTCTTCTTTTGACCTTTCTTGCTCCTTTTCTTCTTCCTCTTCACAATCTATGTAGAATAATTTCTTCTCAGCACACTTATGACCTTTAGTGTATTTGCTATGACGACTGCAACAAAGCCCTTTTGCTCTTTTTTCTTCCAATTGTTGTGGTGTCAACCTTATACATTGTGGAAGACTAGGGGAAACAACACTTCCATCTTTATAGTTGTGAGTGGTATGATTCTCGGTTGCTATAATTTTGCTTTCCATTTTTCTTGCTAACCTGAATGCCTTCTCTAATGAATTAGGTTCCCAAAGGCGAACATCATGTTGGATATTATCCTTTAAAGTCCTTATGAACACATCAGTCCTATGCTCCTCTGGAATATTTTTTACCCTTATGTTTAATTTTTGGAACTCTTCAATGTGCTCCATTATTGAACCCTTTTGTTTGAGACTTATCAATTGGCTAAAAATAGTGTTGCTTTTTGTATCCTCATAATGTGCTGTCAATTCTTCCATAAAAATTGCCTAAGTGATAATTTGTTTACGAGAGCAAAGCCATTGATACCGTACAAACTGATTTGGTTCCAAATGTAAAGTTGCAATATGTACCTTTTGTGTGTTTTGCACGTTATTGAGATCGAAAAATTGCTCCATCTGTAATATCCATGTTGCAGGATCCTTGCCATCAAACTTCCTCATATCGATTTTTGGAATATGGTGGGTCTTTGATCCAACATTAGAGTCTATGAAATCATGATTAACATTTCTTTTGTTCGCATCATGGGTTTCCTTTACTACCCTTTTAGCATTAGTAAGTATTTCTTGTAGAAAATTTGTCAAATCTGTCTTCAAATCTGCCATGTCTGTCTTCAAATCTGTCATCAAATTTTCCATGCCTCTCTTCAAATCTGTTTTCAAATATATCTTCAAATCATCCATCTTAGCTTCCACGCCCTTTATCTTAGATTCCACGCTATTTATCTTAGCTTCTGTTAGCTTTTGTGAGAGCGACATTTGTTGCACTTGGTCTTGTAATTTTGATAAATCATGTAGCATTTCTTCCTCTTCTTCATGAGTCATGCTAGAGATTTCAGGTTGCTTACTTGGTGTTTGCATTTTCTTTCCTCGAGGCATTAGTTACCAATAATAATGCTATACTATGCCCTTTGAATTCCTTAAAAATAATTTTTCAAACCAAGCTTAAGCAAAAATTTAGAAAAATCTACACACCTTTTTTCACTTTGTAGGAGCTTGATATTGCCTCTGATGTATCTCTATAATTTCGGATCATCCAGTTCTAAAATTGCAACCTACAGTAGCACTTTGTATTCTCTTTCCAATGGCACCAGTTTGATTCAAATTGGATTCTCCAAGGAAGCGTTATGCCAGATTTCCCACAGTGACTTGATTATAGACTAGTTCAGATGAGCGAACTTGTACGACGTGCCATGTGTCCTTGTTTCAATCTTTGACTCTGGAAAATATATACAAGAAAATAAAATCCGTCCTCTTTCTGCATCTTCTTACGAAATTTCAATCCAATGCTCAGAGAGAAAGTTATGATGATTTTCCCCAGGTCACCTATTTGGAATGTAATTCAGGAGTCTGCAAAAAGACCAACTTCCTTAGATCATATCTCTACAAATATAGCGTGGAAAAGCTCTGAAGTTTTGGATCCTTAGTTCAGTGCGATTTTCGTCTCAAATGGGTTTTTTTGCTTGGAACGGTCGCAAAAAAGTTATAGCGAAAATTCTACGATGACCTATTTTGGAGCAGTGGAAACCTAGAATCCAAAGCTTTAGATAAACCAAATGTTATAAAACTAGCTCACAAAAGATAGAAAAAATAGATCAACTCCTGATTCAGCCTCTTAGAGGTGGCACCTCCTTATATTACACAAATTGAATGATTTCTTTGATGATTCAAATGGACAAAACCTCCTTTCTATATAATAGGGTCTAAGGAGTCACAATATAACCCAGCCGACCTAACAATAATAATATAAATTCACAAAAATAACAATAGAGGGATTCTATGGGGCACAATAATAACAATATGGGGACAATAGGGGAACAACAATATTAATAAGGGATATAACTACAATAGTAATGAGGTAATCACTAGTATTATAGGGACCTAACACATACCAAATTTCTGAGGATCCCATAGAGTGAGAATGCAACCCACAGATTTATTTGCCTTTACTTCAAGATATTCATACCTATTTAGCCAGTTGCTATGTTTTTCTCTGATCTTCTCTACTGAGCATTTTGTTTCCTGTATAAACACTATGTCAGGTTTTCCTATTGCTTAGATTCCTCTGTTTTCTTCTACTCCCAAGTCCTCTAATGTTCCAGGTTGTGATCTTCATTGAGGTGGGGGTTTGAAGGAGTAACTGGAAAGGTCTTTCATCCTTCCTGAGTCAATCATGAGTTTTCCACACTCTAGCAACAATTCTTTCTGTCTCTTTCTTCCTCTCTTCCTACCTGGGTTTTTTTGTCAATTTTCCTATTATTAATCCTATTGATGAAGCCCCTTTGTTTTCCTGGTTGTCTTGTCCCCTTTTGACTCCTACAACTTTTTGGTGTGACTTATTAAGGAATATCTATTGTACCTTGTCAACGTCCTCCTGTGGTATGGAGTTTATTCCCAGGTTTTTTCCTCGTTCTAGAAACGTTTCTAGCTCTAGGTTCTCCCCTTCCAAGATCTCCTGTACATCTTGGTCCTTTGTACCACTTTCACTTGGAGTCATTTCATGGTATTTTCCCGTTTCCATGGTACTCAATGGGTCTTTTGTGTGTTCATTCTGTTCCTGAGTGAACTCCATGCTAGTCTCTTTTCCTTTCCCCCTTTACGCCTCATTCTCCATTTTCCTTTGATTGCCCTCATCTTCTTCTCTTTCTTCTAAGATCTCAAATCTATTGTGACTTCTTGTTTTGTTATCATTATGATTCTTTTGTATCTTCCTTCCCCCTCCTTTCCCTTTTCCTCCCATTTTAGTAAAACCTGTATGGTTTTTTTCTTTACTGGTGTTTAGGTATTCCTCTCTTTTATTAAGAGGACAATCTCTGAATAGGTGTCCAAGCTCATGACATTTGCCACATTTGAACGGGATATGCTCATAGTCAACTGTCTGAACCCGTTCCTCATCATAGACTTCTAGAATGACCTCATCTGGAAGAGCTCTTTATAGGTCCATCTCCACACATATACGGGCATAGGAGGTATACTTACCTCGTAGTGTTGCCTTTGAAATCTTAAAAAAAAGACCTAATTTATTGCCTATAGCTTTTAAAGACTCTGGCATCCAATAATCTAAAGGTAGGGAGCAAACTCTGATCCATACTGGTACTGATGTGAAGGTTTCTCGCTCCGGCACAAAGTTCATCGTCCATGGCCGCATATATAGACCAACTGCAACATAAAAGTATGGTCCTCCTTCAAAAATCCTATCTCTGTCCTCCATATTCGTAAACACCACTGTAAAAAAACCTTTGGATCCAAGATGTATATTTAACTCCCCTTTTGGTTTCCAGTTGTATTTTATCCAAGTGTATAGCGCTTTCTCTATTGACCAGATTCCCATAAACTTGCATATTATAACATAGTTTGCCATATGATCCTTGTGCTCTTGCAAAGCTGGATCATTCAATATTACCTGCGGTTTAGTATTGGTCTTGGGTTTACAGGGCCCCATCTTGGTTCTATTCTCTGTTCCTTGACCTCTGTCTTCTGCTATCTTCTCCTATTGGTCTTCCTTGTGGTCCCTTGCTCTGCATGGGTATTGCTGCCTTCCACCGTCTAAGTTTCAGTATTTTTTGTCTTGTCCTTCAAAGAGTGTGGAGGCTTGTTTTTTCTCCTTGCACTTCCTTTGTTTGAAACTACATTACCGTAGGAGGGAGTGGAGCTCCCTCTTCCCTTCGCTTCCATGGTTTCCTGTTTACCTCTGCCACTTTCTTTGTTGAACGCTAGAGCCAGGTCTCCCCTTGTTGATCTTCCAAAAAAATTATTGTTTATTATTAATAATTATTATTATTTTAATGAATTAAATTAAAACTGATATTTATTAATAAAAATATTTTTGTATTTATAAAATAATGTGTAAGTGTGAATATAAATTTGAAATTTATAAATATTTTAATAAATTAATAATCTATGGAATATAAATTAATTAGTTGATATGAAATTTAGTATAATAAAATGATAACATTTTTATACATAATATTTGAGAGTAAAGTTATTTGTAAAATATAAAATGTTTTATAATATTTTCAGATTCAACACAACATTTATACTAATCCCAACTTAAGGAATGGGGAGAGAAAAGAAACCACGATTGTTTCAATAAATGACTTCTACCTCTACCTCTATTCATTTTTGTTGTTATAATATTTATTTTTGTTATTATAATAAAAAAGCAAGGAAAAAAGAACAAATATTTCACTAAATTACTCTATTCATTTGTTGTTGTTATAATCAAGGTTTAAATCGATGTGGAAGAGGGTTATGTGTTTGAGATGAAAGGAATATTAATGGAATTGTGAAATTGAATTTCAATAATTCTTCGCATTTTAATGATTGAAATTGTGTGAACCATTCTTTTCGTATATATTTTATGATATTATAAACAATATTTTAAGTATTAGATATGATAGATAAGTACTTATCCATAAAGGAAAAGTCTAAACTTACCTTTCTATGATTAAGAAATATTAAATAAAGTGAAGAAGTAACATTCAAAGTTTAATTTTTTATAATATTTTGAAGTTTAACGATGGCACATGAGCACGTGAATTAGGTGCATGTGATATTTCTCCTCATTGCATGTATGTATTATTATGTCAATATATAAAAGAGTTGTATATTGACAAGAGAGGGCACATGGGGTTTCCCTTGCAACTTTGATATGGACTTGGAATATTCACAAACTTTGGATTGTTACTTTGCTTCAATTTTTATATCAATTTCATGGAAACTTGATTTCCTAAATCTATGGGTGTGCTTTGGGAAAAGGTGGGTCAAGGTTTCTCCTTGTCTTTCTAACTAATTTTTGGGGATGCTCTAGTATTCATGGGCATAAATGCAAACACTGCCATGTAGCCACAAATTGCAAGAGTGTACATTGGGATGGGTGTGATCATCATGGTGTGGGTTAGAGAGTGGAGTGCGCAATATTTAGTTAGAGTGGGCATTGGGAATGATAACCCCTTCCTTTCTCTCATTTCCAGGAAGGAGGGGGAGGGGGCATAATATTATACTTTAGTCCATTCCATCCACCTGTCTATTTATAAATTCCAATGGCATTTACGAAGATATCAGCTTTGGTTGCCATTTGACACGTAGGAATGGAAAGAAGGAGAGACATAGCCACCCATTTGCCCAATATCCAACACAACACATCTTTGTCCGCAATACCTTTCCTTTCCTCCTTTCGCTCGCTCCTTCCCTTTCCTCCGCCAGCAGTGCCGACTGTCGGGAGTAAACCTCTGATTTCCGGTGTACATTTCGGCGCTTCCCTGTCGGTTTCCGGGAGAGGTCCGGCGGCAGGAAGGGAAATAGGCATAGCTTCTAAAGTAAAGGGAGGTGCAGTGCGAATGCGATACAGTGCAGGGGTAGGGACCACATGACAGGAAAATGTGGGGCTTGGCTCGTTCTCCCAGGTGCGGGACAGGAGACACAGCATTTACTATTTACTGTAGAACGGAGAAATAAAGCAGGGTAAAGTAGGTAGAGGTAAATGGGTAAAGCGGGTCGTAGAAAACGACCGGCACGCATGAGGTATTGTACTCTATAATATATATATATCTTCTTCTTTCTTGGTGGTGGTCCTAGACTCCTACTACTACACCTCTACTCCTGCCTCTGCAACTTTGCTTTTCACAATGTGAACCAACGGTGAACCCACTCTTTGCCTTCCTCGCTGCCCCCGCCACCTCCTGCAGCCAACGGAAAGGAGAAGGGGCACGGCCCCTTCCACCGCCGGTGAACTGCGTAGTACGTATCGACGCTGAGGAGTTTTTATCCATTCATTCAACTGTTACCGCGGTTAAGGGAGAGTATTGGGTTTAAGATGTGGCTAGATTTGGCGTGTACGGGTGTAGTACACGTGGCATGCTCGGAATCAACCCTTGTGTCCGGCGCCGCGCTCTGCCGCCACCATCATCATTATCATCTCCAAGCTGCTGGTCACTCCTCCTTAGATAGGCATCGGCCTATTGCAGTGCCATGAACAAATAAATAAATAAATAAATGATTACTACTCATCACTATGATTAATCCTTATGTTTAGGTTTAGGTTATTTAAATGTAGTGGGAAGTATGACTTTTGGTGAAAGGATAATAGGTTGGAAAAGGAGGGAGTGGCAGGGTGAAGTGAGGGTATCTTGCTACTTTGGCAAAGAAGTGAGGTGAGGTGATATGATATGATGTGTGATGGGTGGAGTACTAGTTGTGGAAGAAATGGAAGCAGCATTGTTACTGTAAAGTGACAGTTGTATTATTAATTTCTTTTTTATTAAATTGTGTTCCGTTCTGGAAAATATGTCTGGTTAGGGTTTGACATTGATGTTGATGGAAAGGTGGAGGAACGGATAGTGCTGCCAAATCAAATTCTGATCTTCTTCCCACTTATGTATTGCCAATCGGGGCACAAGTGCCACTCGCACGCATCCGAAGAAGAACAATCGCACAAATCCGAGCAGTAGGCAGTTGATGCTGGAGGTCCGGGCAGCTTTATTTCGGCGCTTCCATTATCCCGTACAGCGGCGATTGGGTTTGTTCTGCGAGACGCAGAAAGTTGCAGGAATACATATCTAATGCGCGAGTGCTGAAGGGAATCCTGTCATCCTGTCGGAGGAGCGATGTGGTGTGTTTTTCATTAGGTTATATGGATAATTATTCTGGTACACAAAACTTGGGCGAGGTAGAGAGGGGGCGAAGCAGCAGCAGCAGCAGCAATCTGTTGTGTGGATTGGCAACGGAACAACACCGACTGAGGGTGCCAGGTTTGGGGGGCATGATGTTAGTGTCGTCGACCAGTCCTGGAATGCAGCGGTGCCGGGCAGGTTCCGAAATGGAGGTGGGAGTGGAGTTGGACGATTACAGGAGTGGCAGAATAGGAGGTCCCACGAAGATAGGTCGAACGGATGGGTATGCCCCATTTGTCTGCCGCGAGCAGAAAATGCAAATCCAGATGGACAGTGCCAGTGCGATTGGCAGTGGTGCCAGTGCCAGCGATCATCATCTTCCAGTACTACGTAACAGAAGCGGCAGCGACAACAGCAGCGCCTGTCTCTTGTCAGAAGGCCGTCCCCGTTTGGCTCCCTCATACGCTTCCTCCGAGAGAAGCATATTGAATAATGACGGCAGCAGCACTGTTTCTTCCGACTCCAAACTCCTCCTCCGAAGCAACGACCCGGTCTTATCGGCAACAACAACAACAACAGATGCAAGGCCCAGCCTCCTGCGCGCCTTCTATACACCTCCTCCTGCAGGTAATCTATCTGTCTGTCGTTTGAAATTCCATAATAATGCTTTTACCCCACGCCCGTACGGTATTGCTGGCAAGGGCACTCCGTTTGACGTTCAGATGGTGGCGTGCGTTTGTAGCCAAACGCTCCGACGGAAAATCTTTGGGGTAGATACATTTAATTTTACACATGCTCCCTTGTCGTTCATAACACCGGCACCGCCGGCAAATTGGTTTTGTTCACATGCGTAGGAAACAATAAAATTGGTCTTGTTCACATGCGTAGGAAACAATAAAATTTAATCCGCGCATGGCAAATTAATGACCCCCGTCACGATAATTGACCGTCATTTCACGAGCTTTGCAGTCCAAGATTTTAAGGCGCGGTATGAGATTCACTTTTTGATTCTGCGTGTGTGTCTGTCTGTTTGTAATATTATTGCAGGGATGCCTGTGTCGTCAATGGCAAAGGGAAGGGACACTGGCGGAATGGAAACGGGACTGGGAGGAATGCATGTTGTAAGAACAGGAGTACGTCCTCCCTTCAGTCCAGCGCAGTGGCAGGAACTGGAACACCAGGCGTTGATTTTCAAGTACATGATGGCCTGTGTCCCCGTGCCGCCTGAGCTTATCATTCCTATTCGGAAAAGTTTGCTTTCTCTTCCCCAAAGATCTCCTCCGCTTCCTCATCATCATCTTCCCCCCACCCGTAAGTGCAATAGTCAAGTTTATTACAGGTCGGTTCTGTAAATAATAAAAGCTTTATTTGAAGCTGACAGGCATTTTATGTTATGGCAGTCGCGCCGTGGAGTTCGTTCCACATGGGATTCGCTGGCAACATGGATCCAGAACCGGGAAGATGTCGGAGAACAGACGGTAAGAAATGGCGTTGCTCCAGAGACGTCGTTCCGGACCAAAAGTACTGCGAACGCCACATGCATAGGGGCCGTCATCGTTCAAGAAAGCCTGTGGAAGGCCACACTGCCGCCGTCACTTCTCAATCCAATTCCTCTTCTGCGACTGCCCCCTCTTCCTTAAGTGTGGCCGCCACCAGCAACGTCCTCGCACGCCCTTCAATCTTAGTTAACTCGCTGCAGAAACACCAATCTGGTTATCCTCTTTTGGGGACGAAAAATTTGTCTTTCACTGGCAGCGGGAGCCAAATTCAACAGTACCCATTGCAGTCACCTGCCGGAGCAGTAGCAGCATCATCATCATCACCGTCCGCTATGGGAAACAAAGATTACAGGTAAACACGTGATTACGGATAGCGTTATTTTCTTCTCTGAGGCTTCTTGCAAAAACCCTCGTACATTTGGTGCACACCCACGGTAATTACATTATTAGAATAGAGAGTTCATCTAATTTAATCGTAAAGTAAATGCTCACAAACCATTCAACCTCTATCCTAGTCCAGTGCTGGCAAGCAAAAATGGAGGAGCGTAATTCATGAGTACAAGTATAAATAATATTCCAATCCCCAAAAACGATCAAGAAAATTAATAGGAATGGAAGTGCAAATATACAATCCTAAAAAAAGAAACATTCCTACCTCCTTGATTCGCACCAGAAAGGAGAAGTATACTGGAAATGCCTTTATGTCGTTTCCAATGGAAATCTCGTAATATTTATTTGTTTTGTAGCATTGCGTTTATTGAACCTAGTGTAGCAGCAGAAGTAGGTAAAAAACCTAAGCTCTAGCGGCTTCTATACTTTCCGTCATGTCTACGACCTAAAGTAATTTTAATTACAGTTCTGGGCCTTTTTTAGGTATGAGAATGGGATGAACGTTGGAGAAATGGATGAGAACATCTTGTTTTCTGAGCCTTCCGCCAGCAGCAATACCATCAACAATCAATGGCGATTCATGGTGGCGTCCAAGGCAGCAGTGCCTCATATCTCACAGTCAAAAGGCAACAGCCATGACTCCCTGATGCAGTACAGTTCCAGCCCGCAGCTAAGGACTCTTCTTGGCCAAAACCTCGGCATTGTGAGCGAGGGAAACCAAGTTGCCAGTATTCACATGAATCCCCATGAGCAGCAGCATCAACGACAGCAACATTCATTTCTGAGCACCGATTACGGGAGAGTGCAGGAAGCGATGCGAGAGCCGGAAGAGCAGCCTCTGCGTCATTTCTTCGATGAGTGGCCCAGATCAAGAAATCCATGGGCGACCGACGTAGAAGAGGAAGCGTCGAACCGTAGCTCCTCAACAACCCAGCTCTCCATATCGATTCCTGTGCCGTCCTCTAATTTCTCAGCAGCGAACACCAGTTCATCTCCTCGTCGCAAATTATCGCTCACCTCTCTGAAATTATCTATGTCTGGGGATGGCAGCGATCCAGTGGGCGTGGATCCTATCGAAATGGGTCTTGCAGTAGGCATGAATATGAATGTAGAAGAACGTCGTCGACAAACCCATGGCCAACACCACCACCACCATCATCATCAGGCCAACTGGGTTCCCACAGCTTGGGGAAACCCCATGGGTATAGGGGGTCCTTTAGCAGAGGTTCTTCAGTCGTCCACTACCCCAAGTGGATGCAACAACAACAACAAGAAGCAGCCTGGGCTAAATTTAATGAATGATATTGGATGGAAGGACAACAGCAGCAGCAGCAACAAGAACAGTATGGCCAGTAGCCATTCAAGAGACAGCCCACCAAGCTGCATGCAAACATCATCCCCAACAGGTGTTTTACCAAAAAACATTTGGTTTTGTTTCAAGCATTAATAGTACTACCACATCGAAAAGCCCTTAATCTTCTACCACAAAAGTGATGGGGTGATTTATAAGATCCAACAAGACCTACTCTTTTGCTTGTCGAATATTTGGTTGAGAGGTCTGTTGCTACATATACAGACTAAATACATATATCTAATACATTTGTGTATGGACTTATCTTCTGTGGCATATTGAATGCAAATTTCCTGATCGTAGTTTCGTAGCAATGTTCAAATTTGCAACCGTTGCTCATGTTTGTTGGTGTTGTTGAAATATGGATGAGTGACTGTATTCGTTGTGTTGCAGAAAGGGGTGTTTCTGGAAGAATGGGTTCAGCCATTGATCATCCAGTTCCACCACAGAAGGGCATCGGTCATTAACGTTTCCTTGGACAAACCAAGTTTGCCTGATCGGTCTCTGGAGTCCATGTGAAAGCTATCAGCGCAGGCTTGGAGGTTTCACTTTGTTTTTGGAGTATACACACACATATATATATATATATACTTTGGTTATATTGTGATGATTCTAGGAGTGAGCCGTACGATTTGTGTATTAAACTAGAAATCAAGAAGCTTAATTCTACCGACTGCTGCCTTTTTGTACTACCCTTTCTCCTCCTTTCATATATTACTTGTATATCTACCCATGGCCTCCAGTCATTTTGATTTGACATCAAAGCTTAAGCTCCGTATACCTATTTCTTTGCCTTGCAAATTCATAATAAGCACATTGCCTTGCAGCAGAAGACATAGTAGCTGCTGATGGATGTAGCTTCAAGACTGAGGTATTTTTTTTGAGCTACATTCACTAGTGCTCGTCATTTGGGTTTTAGGTTATTTTATTTGTTATATTCTTGGTCACAAAAGTTTTGTAATTGTTTTCGGGCAACGTTCATTATGGTTTTAGCTTATGTGATTCGTTATATTCTTGAGCAGAAAAAAATACGAGTTGCCAAAATTAATGATAAAAATGGTTGTATTTCCAAAACTAACTTACCTCCAGAAAACTAAAACTATTGTTGTCATTTTAAACAAAGACTAGTTATTTGTTTGGAAGCATCCAAAATTTATTGTTCGAAATCTGGACATTATTTGGTTTGGTTGAAGCCTTTCAGTATCTCTCAATATATCAGTAGAAGAAGGGTGTTTAAAGGCCTATTTGTCCTTAATTAATTGTATGAACGAGTAGGACTTGAAGAGTGCTCAAAGTTATGACTTACTTTCTCCTTCAACAAAGAAGGAAGAACAATAATGTTGTAGACTGAAATTAATTGATTGCCATTAGCATTACCAAATCTTCATGTTTTCCCATGGTTTTTTTAATGTTTTGAGAAAATGAGTTTTTCATGTAATATTGAATTCAATATCATTTGCATTGGATAATGTTGTTTAAAACATAAAGCCAGCCGAGGCGAGCCATGGTGTGGTTGTGATCAATAGATTATCGTTTGCATTGGCTGGATAATAGTGACTTGTGGTTTTTCCCATTGTTAAATGGCTGCGTGTTTCTTTTCCAATATCAAAATAAATAAAACGTAAACCCAACCCAGATTGTGATTATGTATCATCTGTCCTCAACTTCGTTCGATGAGGGTGATTTTACATGTAACTCATCTCGACGTATAAGTTAGTGAACTTAATTGGATTAGGTGATTCCATAAGACATCCATCTTAATTCCACCCCTTTAATGTACAGGGGCTTGGAATTACGTTAAAGCATAGCCCTTAAACAGGGCCTAGCCTCAGCTAACTCTTAAATTCTTGAAAGCTGAACGGTGTTTGTCAAAAGTTTTAGACTAAATGAATATAAAAATATGATGTAAAAGTTCTTAATTTGATATTGGTTAAGAGGAATATAAAAACATAAAACTATATAAAAGGTGCATGCTGTTAGTCAAAAGTTTAAGAATAAATGATTAGAAAAATATGATGCAATAGTTATTAATTTGACATTCTTTTAGAGGAATATAAAAATGTAAATTATAACGAGTACAATAGGGTTATAAAATGTGTTTTATATATATTCTCATCATCAAAATCAAAATGTTTGTGTTTTTTCATTATAATTTTATGAGAAAGAACAATTTTATAATAAGTCTCAAATAATAGGTACAGTTAATTTTATTTTTTTTAATGTATAAGTTCTAAATAAATAAATATATTTAATTATTAAAATTTAAAAGTGCATAATATTAATTAAAACTGTGAGGGGTAAATAATGCGAAAGGTATTAATTTAATCTGTCAAAAGGAAATGAATAAAAGCTGTAAATGCTCATGGATATACTTGGGACTTTCAAATGTATATGATTCCAAGTTCAATGAGAGAAGTGTATTAACTATTTCATAATTTTATAAATACTAAAAAATGAATACATGTATTTTTAAATTTTTTTGAAAGAAAGATTAGGATAAGTAGAAGTATAAGACTAAATAAATGATATGAAGGACACTAGTTTGAATTTTGTTGAAAGGCGAGGAGTAGAAGTACAAAAATATATGATGGATAAGGTCTAAAATATGTGAAATGTAGATGGAATGTTTATGATGGATAAATTAGTCTAAAATATGTGAAAGGTAGATGTAATGTTTATCAGTCATGATTCTAGGTATAAGAGTCAAATGTATTAATCATTTTAAAGGTTTATAAATTAAATTTTGAGTAATAAAGGAAAAATTATATAATTAAAAAATTAAATTTTGAGTAAAAGGAAAAAATTATATAATTTAAAAATTTGGAATAATTATATTAAAGATATTCAAAAAAAATGGAGTATAAATAATTATAAATTAAAAATAAATAAAAAAAGTATAGTTACTCATTTAATTTATAATGGTGGTTTAAAATATAACAAAATAATATAAGATTCGTAACATTTGAATTCATATTTTATAATAAAATTTAAAAATTGAATATTATATTATAATCATATTATTGAAAAAAATGAAATTATACATATAAATGATACATTTTGAATATAACATATATTGCTTTCTTATTAGGAAATCTTCTTAATAAATGTGAATGTTTAATATTGTAAAAAAAATAATTTTAAATTTTGAATGTTCTTATTATTACTAGTTAAAAGAAGTAATAGATTTATTTTATATATATGATGATTACTATGACATTGATGATTAGTGTTTATTGAGATTAAGTTTGGTTTAAGGAATTTAAGAAGTTAGAATTTTATTTTTGTGTTGGAAAAGCATTAAGAGAAATGTTCCAATATCACTATAGTTTTGCTTAATTAGAAGGATAGGAAGGTTGTTACAGTGTCAAATCCTTTGAAATTGAAATCTAATATGGATATAAGTTGGACATTTAAGGGAAATTGACTTTTTTTTAATCTTAACCTCTCTTAGTGTCACAAAGATGATAGATTCTTTCATTCTAGGGTGTTTTGGGAATTGTCAATGCCAAGTTTCACTATGGAGCTAGTGAGGTTTTGTTCTTATTTTAACAATGTTGATTTTCTTATATACGCTTATTTAAACAAAGAGATGCTTTTGATCTTTTATATTAGAGTTGATCACCTCCTCTTAGTATCTTAATCTCTTTTACCCTTTGATTCTTTATGGCACCACAACTTCTCCTTAAATTTAGATGCAGTAATACTTTTAATGTTATCCTTATTATATAATATGGTTTCTTCTTTCATTCCTTGACAAGACTATGCATCTTTATGCCATTTCACTTGAGTCTAAGTTGGTTTTGGTTCGAGTTTGAAGCAATTTTAGGAAGCTTCCTATCTTCCATATTGTTTTAATTGTTTTTATACATAGGTATCTAGTCATAGTCTTGCTCTCAGTGGGGGAAAGGATCCCTTCCATGAGGAGGACAAGACTCATTGTATTGTCTTTAATTTTAAGATTATCAGTTATAAAATTATTTTGGATATGTTCTATCTTTCTTCTTAATTCTTTTGAGGTATCACACCCCAAAATTTGCATCCATACAAAATAACAAAAGTGACAAGAGTATCAATGAGGAGTTTTTTTATTCCATATATTAAGGTTTATAGTTTCTTCCAAACTTATAATAAAATTTCCACCGTCAGTTATAAATTTTTAGTTTATAGTCACTGGTATAATTAAAATATTTAGTAAAAGAGTTTTAAATATAAATGATTGATAGAGAAATTGAATATCCATTAAAATATCTACCTAAAAACTATTGTTTAAAAGTTATTCAAAATTGTTAGAGAAATAACTCCAATGTTGGGTTATTCATATTAATGAGCAATAGGTTATACAAAACAATTGATGTAACCTTTAGCTTCATATTCCAAGGTGGATTGACTTTTCGTAGCCACATATAACTCTTCATTTTTTGTTATTTACAATATTTAAAATTAGCACAAAATCTCAAAAAATTATGTCTCCAACATTCCCCAACATCATTACAAATATTTTAAACTTCTCTCTTCTCATTACCTTGGTGAAGATGTCCTTGATTCGCTCATGTTTTAAACAATCTCTCAAATGAATTGTTTTGGCCTCCACATGATATTGAATCAAATTCTATTTTATATTGATGTGTTTGGTTCGATAATGGAATTTGGGATTCTTAGCCAACTTCATTACAGAAATATTGTCAACCAAATGAGGAGTATAATTCACTTTTTACCCCTCCAAATATTCTAGTATTTTCTTAAGCCACACAATCTCCTTTGTTGCTTCTACAACTATCGCATGTTTTCATTTATTGTGGACTTTGTTGGAATTGACTATTTGTGTGACCTCTAGGAGAAAATTGTCAATCCAAGACTCATAAGATAGCCTAAATTTGACACTCCAATCCATTTGTCCCCATCATAGTATGAATCAAAGAATCTAATCAAGCTAAAGTCATTCACATGTGAATATTTGAGTCCAAATTCTTGAGTTCTCTTTAAGTATTTTAGAAGTCATTTTGTAGCAAGCCAATGTCCTTCACAAGATTTAAGTAATCCCAACAATAAATGAAATATCTAGCCTAATGGTAGTAAGATAGATAAGACTTCCCATAAGCTCTATGTACTTGGTTGCATCTTCAAATTCATTCCTTTCTTTTAATGCAAGCTTCAATTTTTTTTTTTTTTTGTTATGATGGAGTAGAAAAAAGGTTGCATTCATCCATGCAAAAAATGTTCAAAAATTTTGCAATCTACTTTTGGGAGATGAATATGTACCTTATGTTAGGGTCCCACCCTACCCCCTTTATTTATGTAGTGGGATCGAGTCATAGTAAAGAGTCAATAAAGCCCATATTAATAATTGTAAGTGGTTAACCCGCAATTAATGACGAGACCACAGTTAGTTGCAAATGGGGCATGGTATTAGATAGATGGTATTAATAAAACCCATGGTATTGCATGTATGGGTCATATATAAATGATAGAGACTCCTTGCGATGAGCATCGTGTTTTATTTTGTCATCGAACTCTACTCTATTGGAGGTTGCCCCCTTGAAGAGGCAAGTGAACATTGCTTTCTGAATAATAAAATACTTGCTCTTTTTACTCGCTATTCTATGTTTTGGGTATATTGCTTCGCATATTTAATATTCTGGTATCGTCTTGCAGGTTAAAGAGCATAACAAGTGGTATTAGAGCACTTTCCAGGGCAGGTGGGATCTCCATTTTTTAGCAATTTTTTTTTGGCTAGAGACATGTTCCAGCGTCTTTAAACCACGGGATCTATCGTTGAGCGCATAAACCTGCGGATTTGGGGAGGCATGCATACAAGAAATACAAGAGGTGGTCACGCTTGTTGGACTCCCTTGTAACCCCTGTGGGTACCCTTTCGAGTAGTAGCACATTAGACAAAACCGCATATGGACTGTCTTCCAAGTACCCTCTCGGTATATCGGAAGCCCCCTAGCTCCTTTGAAACCTCGGCATAGATAAACCATCGGCCGTCTTGCTGTTATAGTACACCGAGAACAGCACTCAGAGAGATTACTCACCCGTATGATAGGGTAGTTGATCCAGGTGGATGTTGGTGGCCACCCACCTATCCCATTTGGACCCCCACAATTGTCTCTTTCAGCATTTTCAGTTTCCTTAATTGTAGCACAACTTACTATTTTTAGCAGTT
>APFE030489205.1:0-12914 GCA_000404065.3 Pinus taeda
GTATTATTTTATCCTTTTTCGGGCTTAGGGGACACAAATTTACGAAAAAGTTCAATCTGGAGTCTTCTAAGTTTTTCAGACTCTCTAAATATGAAAAGCGGCGAGTTTCTCCTATACTGGACTCGTTAAAATTTTCACAGTAAAGGACCTGTCCTATTACAAACAGGAACGGACCACTCCTTCTTAGGGTTCGCATCAAAACTAAGTTGGACTCATCCGAAGGATGAGCTTACAAACAAGCATATGTTATCCTCCTCAAGCTTGTAAAAAATAAAGAGGTACTTGCCAGAAATGTGGGGGAAAAATGAGAAGAATGAACCTATTTGATATCTTTTTGTCTCAAGAAAAACCTTACTACCACTCTTGAACACAACACTTATTCATACACCTGGGTTGGGAAATCCTTTACCTCACAGTTGACCAATATCATTTGACATCTTTAGCCGGGTTATGGGAGTCTACTTTGAGTCATTTATCACCGAACCATCTGTCGTGTCGTTATGTGTTCAAAAGGTCTGTAAACAAAACATTCAACCGCAAAATACCTATCATTCATTGTGTCATCATTGAGTCAGTCCTTGCAGCAACATTTCTTCAACTTGAACTATGATTTCGTGTTGTGGGCTTGCCTGCGACGAGTCGCTTTCTATCGACCTCAGCACATTATCTAGAAAGTTCACTTAGAAATCGTCAGTACCTTGAGGTCTGCCTGCATCAATGGCAAGTTTCTCGCCTTCGACGTCAGTTTTCATCATTGACTTGCGATCGAAGGATTCCATGAAATGTTCGACACCGACTCATTCATTCACATCTCATGAATTGTGTTGGGTACTTTGAGAACCATTGACATTACTGGTGGTCTCTCTCACGCTTGTTAACAGTTTACATCATTGACTGGTAATCAAGTGGTTTCTACCATGTTTGACACCGACTCATTTATTCACATGGCTAGAATCGTACCAATTCAGGAAGTAGAGATGAAGACCCTGGATCTAGTTTCCACCATCCAAGCTGCGAGGAGTTTTGTATTCATTATATTGTAGACCATTCATAAACAGATGGCTGCGTCCATATTGTGTCTACACGAGTCTATGATTATGATGTATTATAAAATAATTCCTGTATCAGAATAGTTAGTCTGTTAGTTAAAGTTTTGATCTGAGTATGGGAATGCCTGCCTCAGCGATGATATAATCTTATACATGTATTTTGTGTTGAAAATTGCAAGTTCTAACCGGGCTCTCCACGAGATAATCCTCGAAATGATAAAGTACTTCACCCTTCCTAGATGATATAAAACCCTTATCTATTACAGGCTTCGCACTTTAGGGGGCAATCTGTTACACTAAAATTTGTCACCATGACTATCTGCAGTTAATACGGCTCCATCAATAGTCATATTATCCTCCTTGTCAAGCCTGATACCTCTGCTCTCCATGTCAAACTTCAAGAAAGAGAGAAAGTCATTAAAAATCATGTTTATCTCTGGGTACGCAGGTTCTCTCTACCTTGTACGCATCCCAAACACACTATACCTGCGTACTTATACGCTCTGTAAGCCAAAGGGTGGGTGCGTACCCCTGTAAAGGTCAAAAGGCGCGAGTTTCATCTTTAAAAAGTTACTTGTGGTCACTTCTAGAGCCTTCTAGAAGAGTGTTTGACGTGTATTGCGCGCCTCCAGATGGTTCATGCATCCCTATGATAGAGGAACTTATCCCATCAAGAGAGGAGCTACCCCATCCAAAAGAGGGAGTATCCCATTGATGTTGGAACTGAATAACTTCCTCTAGAACAGTATAAATACAGGCCTTGGGCCAGAGGAGGGGAGGTTGAAAGCTGAACATTCCAAAGGGTAGATGCTGCTGGAATTAGGACTTCCTTTGTAAGCTTGTGAGGAGAGATTACCATCCTTTCTTGTTTCATTTGGAAGTGGGTGAGCTTGTCAAAGTAGAGGAAAACTCTTGCTGGACCCTGGGAGGAACTTGCACAACACCAAGGCTCAGGTTGTAATGGTTTCTTTTTTGTTTCCTTAATACAAATAAGTCCATTCTTCTCAATGATTTTGTTGTTAATGAATTGTTTCATATACTTCTTGGTCTATATGTTGAATATGTTTTGTTTTATGAGATATTCAGGTGTTATGTAATCGTTTGATTGTTAGTGTATGCATGTTTCAAAGTGAAGGAGGAGCTCATCCGGATTAGCGAGGCTGGACTGCTACAACAAGCGTTGGACTTGAGGTAGGATCAAAAAACACTTGGTTTCTCATAGAATAATGTATGTTTAGAGAAGGATTTCTCTTAATTGTCTTGTTTGTCACTAGAGAGTCTTAGACTCCCAGGGAGGTTAGTTTTGTCAGCAGAAATAACTCTTTCCACATGACAATGATCTACTCTCTCAATTGTTTTGTCCTTGCATATCAAGCGCTCTCACCTAAACAAACTTAATCCTCAAGTCATGATGGACACTTGGCCAATCTCTCTCATGGTCAACCACGATTGATCTTCTGCAATTTTGTCTCATCTACTGGCCCTATCCAAGGCATCAACCCCTTCTAACCCTGAGTCGATTGCCTGTTGGACAACCTCTGCGTCAACCCATGTTATGTAACTCACACATTAATGAGACTTATCTCAATCAACAATGTGCACCAGCGTTCATAACCATTGCCATAGCTATCATATCCTCTAAATTCTATGACCTGTTCATGTTCTAGTATGTCATGGAGATTAATGGTACCCTCAGCCTGGTGCTAGAAAGCCTCCTCACCTCAAACCATTGTAGCATGTCGGGCTCCTCACCAAGCCACCAAAACACCCAACCTCTCTCATTACTAAACTATTTGATTATGCATACCCAACTCTACCTCACGTGTATGTGGTGAAGCGCACACCACTACTTCTGCTTCAACTGTGATGTCAATTGTGTGTATTCTCCCTTTCTAAGAAGATTGATTTAATTGTTCATTTTTCACTTCGAGAGCAAAATCAACATTAAAAAAATGAAATTAATAATTAAAATGAAAAAGGTTATTAAGAGAAAATCCATGGTATTTTAATGACCCATGGTATTTACCATGGTGTTTCCGCAGCCCATGGTATTTACATGGGGAAAAATTATAAAAAAAAAAGACTAGTTCATCATTTCAGGTTATATTGGGAACGTGGAGGGGGATCAAATATGAAAGTCAAAATTTCTGCTTTATGGGGGGGTTTTGTCATTTGAAAAATTCCTTTACTTAGGCTCTCTATAGGTTTTCAATGACTCTAAAGTGGTGGTTGAATGGATTAAAAGAAATTATTACTTGGATGGAGTTGCACTTGGTTATTGGAAACAGAGAGTCACAAGTATTTTCAACTCTTTTAGCTACATCAACATTGAAAATTAAAGGGCAAGTAGATGCCCTTTGTAAAAGAGGCTTGGAGGCACCTCTGGGGACTATTTTTGTAGATAAATTTGTTGTTGGGGATTTGGTAGCTACCATCCATATCCCTTTTTGCTAATTTCTTGGGATTTGACTCTTTCTCTTTGGTTGTTGCTCGTATGTCTCCTTTTCACAAATACTTGGTAGTATTTTGAGATATGGACAATTAGTTTTTTACATTCTTATATACTTGGGGATATGTCATTTTTTTATAGGTTGGAATGAGTGGAAGATATTGTTTTCTGTGGATGTTAATCTAATTTTTCTATATGTTAAGAAGAAAATTAATGTAAACTTTTTTATATTAATATATAAAATTGTTAGTTTTTTTCTTGTTGAAAAAAAAAATGTTATACCTAGCGAGATACTAAATACATATTTTTCGTTACCTTCCCCACATTCCTTCCTTTTAACCTTTAGGCCTATGTCAGTGTTTACGATAAAGAAATTTTTGTTTCTCTTGTGTTTTATCTAAGTAGCTTTGGCCTCTACTAAAAAACATGTAACTAATAATCACTTGGTACAATTGGATGATTGTGAAGGTATAAATTGAACAATATATTATTGATTTTTTTTGTAACCTCGAGGTATCAACAACTAGGTCAATCTTGTACTTGTGTGATGTAGGGTCAATTCCATTCACTAGCATTATACCTTTGGGGGTTTATGACCTATCCTCCTCTTTGTAGATTGAGTCACGATCGAGGGGATTTGAACCTTACAACTCTTAGTTATCACGATTTCACATCAATTTGATCACCAATTGAGTTGCCCCCTTGGGACGAACAAATATTATTGTTGAAATGTTAGATAATTAAACATTGTAATTAGTCATATTTCTAGTTTCAATTGTTAAATTATACAACTCTTATTTTGTTTAGATATACACTGTGTTGGCTTCATCATCTACATACTTAAATCGTGAACTCTTTTGAATATCTTTTTCACACGCCATTTTTATGGTAAAACTCAATGTGTAGAATTCATTTACTACATAACAAATTTTATTAAAATAATTACATGAGCTAATGTGGGTGCCCATGTATAGTATTATAAATCACCTTTGAAGAAAACTTAGATATGTGATTAAAAATCTAAACTACAAATAATGATGATGATAATTGAGGACCTATTAACATCAAAATACATGGTATTTTGAAACCATTATCATTGGTTGTAAAATAAAATCCTTTTAATATATAAAACCGTACCATTTTCCTTTTTCCTATTAGAACCTAATATGTATCTATCAAATCAATTCCATTATCAAACTAAAAAAAATTCATACTATATCAAATCAATTCCATTATCAAAATAATACAAATAATTTCATACTATTGTTTTCTAGGTTTTTTTTTCCAACCATTTATATAAACATAAATGGAGAGTAATATGTGATGGAACGAAATTATGCAAAAGGGCTTTTTAGGTAAAAAACATAGTAATGAAAGTATCTAGAGAATTGGTTTTCTTCTTGCTTAAAGTGATGCCGTGAATGTTGGTTCTTTCATCATTTTGAAATATATATAATTTTAATTTTAATTTTAAATTTTAATTTTTACATTTTTTAATTTTATTCAAAATCTATTTTTTACATTCTCAAAAAGCATATTAATTCTAAAACCGAATTTATGATTTTAAAAGGATTTCATGAATTGGAATTTAATTTTACATTATTTAAAAGTTTTTAAGATTTTTTTTTAAATTTTTAAAAGTTTTTATAAGATTTATATATCAATACTATACGATGAGATTTAAATATAATTATCTATAATATTTTTTCAAATAATTTGTTATTTTAAAAGATTAATTTAAATTATTTTAATTATTTTAAAAATTTATAATAGAGATGTAGGTAATAATATGTCTTAGAATATAAAGGTTATAATTTTTAATTTTATGATGATATTTTTTAAAACTTGTAATTATTAATTTTAAAGACGTATTAAAGGTTTAATTGTATAATTATCAATTATCTTTGTGTCCATGGTGGTGATATATTATTAAGTTTATATATATACGGTTTCAGGTTTCTATGATCTTGGGTACATTACAATGTATTGATCTTTGTGGTGTGATGTATTGATCTATGTTATGTAGTTCCTTGTGGTTTGGTCGATTGTCTCTTTGTAGTGCAATGTGGTAGATTGATACCTTTGTGCAATATAGTCCATAAAAATATATTAGGATTCTCATAATCTAAAACGTCCTTTGCGGTCTTGAGTCTACGACACTTTTGAAGTTGATCTCTATGGTCTCATGTATCTCTTTGTGTCTTCAATGGTCTATATCTCACAACCTAGGTGCATAAGCTCCTTTATATATTTTCTTCCTTGTTCCCCTTTTTAAAAAAAATATGAGTATTTCACCACATATGTCACCATAGAAGGTTGTTACAACGATTTCAATTTAGTAGAAAAAAGGAGAGAAGAAAGATAAATTGAACATAAAATAGAATTAGTTACGTTGCTTGAAAACAAATTCAAATTGTTAGAAAATAAAATACCAAGCTTTGAGATTAAGCTCGAAATAATGAAAGATAGGATACAAGGAATGGAAAAGAAAAACAATAAACAACTGGAGAGAATTGCACCTTGAGAGACAAGATTAAAGAGTTAAAAGAAAAACTAAATAACAATCTAGCCCTAAGTAGTGCAGATAATAAATTTGACATCAAATCATCAAAGAGGAAATGAACAAGCTAATTAAGTTGGATCATGAGCGCATTAAAAGAGTCTTGAATCTTATAATTGTTAGATAAAAGAGAAAAAAGATGAGGAAATGCTAGAAATAGTAAAAGAAGAACTAAAAAATAAGTCACAAATTCAAACATCTTATCTCATAGAAGCAAGAAGGTTGAGAAAGATACTCAAGCACAAAGATTGACTTATATGTGTTAGGGTAAGTTGTAGTGACCATAAGGTTGGCATAATCAATAAATATCCAAGCCTAAAAGGTACATAAATCTTTATAAATGAGGACATCATCCTGACAAACCAAGTTGAATTAAGGAGGCTCAAAAGGTAAAGGATGCCAGAAACTAAGGAAAATGGCAAATCATTAGAAATAAGAAAATAATTATTAGGGATAAACCAAAATGAGATTAATAAATAGAAATTTGGAACACTCTATATCCTATTCTAGAATTATCTTGGATTTCCATGGTGTGAAGGTCCTATGATAAATTATATCTTGAGTAAAATTGATATTATTTCTTTAGTCAAAACTTGGGAACATTATAATTTTAAGGTCCCTCATGTTAGCACTTTGTAATTTCCTTTAGTTGTAGGAAGGAAACTCAGAGGTAACCATAAAAAACTTATGGAATTGGAAACTAGCCCTTCCAACCTCGGAGAGTGCTCTCTCTTTCAACTCAGTCATTAAAGATTGGTTTCATTGAAGAACAATGACTAGATCTTTAGAAAATAACAAAGTTTATAGATGTGGTGGTAGGGTAGAGAGAAATCCATTTGGCATGGAGTTAGTAAAGAATTAAGATCAATGATATGGTGGATGCTTGGTGAATTGGAAAAATTTATTCAAAGGAAAGATAGAAACACTTCCTTATGCCAATTAATAGTTGCAGATGTGGGAATAATAAATAAAGTAGATAACCATCTCAAGGCATCAAACAATGGATGAATCTTAGAACAATTATGGTAGAAAATACATATAGAATGTCTAAATGACTACAACATAGCACCATTAACTAGATGAATTATGAAACAACTTTTTCATTTAAACATCATAGGAAGAAATATAACACAAAAATTAGGAAACACTCACATAAGAGAGTTGAATCACATGAATTTATGAAAATATTTAACCAGGTACTTCTGATCAACCAATTTCATTAAAACTCGGAAAAAAATTACAATATGCACAGTGTTCTTTCCTCTCCAATTTGACCAACCAGCACTCTCGAGATGAATAGTAAGATATTAAATTAATAATTATTATTCTAGAATGTTTAATTATTTAATGGAGACTTTTAGAATTAGCATATTGTTGTAACTAGATATGACTCTCCAAATGTGTTGTATCTTAGGCTCTATTTTAGGAGATTTGTTAGCTAGTTGGTTTGAATAGCATTTATTGTAAATGGACACTTGTTATTTAATAAGTGATCCATAATTAGAGGTAGTTAGGACATGGAGCTTATAAATAGCTCATTGCAAGAGTGTTTGGTTGTTCAGGTGTAAACTCTTGCAAAATCAATTATGTAATTGTTTTTTCTGATTAATAAAATTATGCATCTGAGGACACTTCTGCAATTATTGTGGTATCAGAGCTCCAATAATGCTGCAGTGGATGGATGTGAAGAAGAGATTCCAGCTCTACACATTTTTGGAAAAGTCCATTGAATTGATCAACAAATGATTGGTATGGAATTTGTTCAATGTTTTTTGGAACATAAATTTTATTATTGATTTTAGATTTGTAAATCCTAAAATCATTTATTATCATAAAAAATCAAATATGCAAAATCTGTTTGGCTATTGTGATGAACTGAAAAGGCTTTGCGCTGTTCATGAATTGTTGTAATTCCGCATAGTCATAAACCTGATGTGAATGCTCTTTCCTCTGAAGGGTTTACATTCCCAACATTTCTTTGAGGTTAATCAGCGTGAATTTTGGGCTCAAGAGCAAAATTGGGACCAGTTTTTCAAGCGTATTTTTTCAAGACAGCCAATAATGAATTTTTTCAAGCGTAATTTTTCAAAGATGGTCAATAATGAATTTGGTTCCATTACAGCTGTATAAACTAATGTAATATGTTCTCTAGCGAAATTGTTCAGCTATCAACTGTTTGCGCTGATTCCTTGGGAGCTTGTGAAAAACGAGTGGTTTTCAGTCCCGAAGTGGCTTTGAAATTGAACAAATCCTCTTCGATTTGGACCAGATTTGTAACAAATTTAAAGCTATGTATATCATTCTTGGTTTTGTATTTTGTAAGTCAGAGCAGGTCTATATTATCTCAGGTGGGACCAAAATGGAAAGTCTTAAAGATTCTGTCTTTGGCTGGAGATGTAATGGATGGCACTGAATCAAAGTAGATCGAAGTACTCATCATGATGGGATTTGACTTGCGTTGGATTTTCCACGGTATTGAACAAGGTTTGAGCGTTGTATGGAGCATAACAACCTGTGTTGGGCATCAAATAAATGTGTGGATGCAGCAAATGTTGAAACTCGCTGAAGTTTGAATTCAATTTATTAGGTGGGGAGATGTTAAGCCGAATAAACCCACAGATGCAGCTGCACTAGCAAAATGGGAAATCAAGAATGCTAAAGCCTTAGCTCTTATTAAATCTTCTGTGAATGATGAAATGTATGTCCATATAGAAAATGCTACAGATGCATGGTCTGCTTTGAAAACATTTAAAGACCTCTTTGATACTTAGCCTCAATCAAAGAAAGTTGATCTACAATTAAAATTGTTGCAACAAAAATTAACTGAAGGCGGTAATGTTCCTCAATATATCTCAAGACTTAACAATATTAGGCAGGAAATTATTAACGCTAGTTTTCCTACAATTGATGATAGCTTTATGGTCACAATTGTAATTGTTGGACTTCCTTCTTCCTACACACATTTTTTGGAGACTATACAAGTAACTGGGAAATTAGAGAAATGAAAGTTTGATGAACTCTGTGAAATGTTGACTCAACATGATAAAATTTTTGGGAAGAAGAAGAAAATTGGTGAAGATGTTTTTCTCACAGAGGCCAGCACTAGTAAATCATCAACAGACTATTCTCGAGGCAGAGGCAAAGGGAATCAGAATCAAGCAGCACATAATGCACAAAGTCGAGGTCGAAGCCAAAGCAGAGGAAACAACTTTAACAGAGGCAACAGTGCAGGAAGGAATAATTTTCAAGGTAGAGGAAACAACCAAGGAAGAGGCAATTTTCAAGGACAAGGAAACAATAATCTAGGTAGAGGACAATCTCAACATAGAAGTCAAAGCAGAGGCAGAGGACAACCTTCAGGAAGAGGAAGAGACTTAAGTCAAATTGTGTGTCGAAGATGTAACAAAGTTGGCCATTATGCCGAAGATTGTCAAACTTCACTTAATAAAATTCCCAAGTTTCAGTAGCATTCAGCTCAATTTGCAAATGATCAAGATGAAGATAACTCAGAATATGTTTTTACTTCCTCACCGGTATCACAACTTTCATCCCATCTTAGAAGTGATTATGAAGATGCCTGGATCTTGGATTCTGGCGTCACTCAGCACATGACTTGTCGATGTGATTTTTTTCTTGAATTTTCAAGATTTCCAACTTAATTCCATTTTTCTTGCTAATGATACAAAACATACTCCTTATGGAAAAGGAGCAGTAAAAGTTTTTATCCCTAGCACTGGAGAAAAAATGATTTCCAATGTATGGTATGTACCAACATTTAAGAAAAATTTGCTCTCTTTAGTCACGATTCGACAAGAAGGACATCAGGTGATTATGGAAGATGGTTTAGTCAAGATCAATTCAGTCAAACAGAACTTGAAAACAGTCATGACAAGTTACGAAGATGGAAAATTGTTACGGATGAAAGGGACAATTATTCCAAGGCATTCTGATTTTGCAGGGGTAGTGAGTATAGGTATTTCACCTGTAAGACTATGACATGTACGATATGGACATCTAAATTTTGAGAGTCTTTCTCAATTGCAGAAACAAGGAATGGTTAAAGGACTTCCCACATTTAAAAAGGAAAATGCAAAATGTGAAGCTTGCATTTATGGCAAACAAAGTCGAGAAAGTTTTCCAACAAATTCATGGCGTGCAAACAGGCGGCTACAACTAGTTCACAGTGATATTTGTGGTCCACTACAAACTTCATTTGGTGGTTGCAAATATTTCTCACTATTCATTGATGATTTCAGCAGAATGACTTGGGTTTAGTTCTCGAAGAACAAGTCAGAAGCATTTGATAAGTTTAAAATTTTTCGCCAACTTGTTGAAAATAAAGTCAAAGAAAAGATAGGTACTTTCAGGACAGATAATGGGGGGGAATTCACTTTAAATGAATTCAAAACTTATTGCAGTGAAAATGGCATAAGACGACATTTTACTAATGTTTACACTCCACAACAAAATGGAGTAGTCGAAAGAATGAATCGCACCTTGTTAGGAATGGCGAGATCCATGTTAACTTTCAAGAGGTTAAGTCCAACATATTGGGCAGAAGCAATTGATACAACTGTCTACTTAAGAAATAGATCTCCAACTGCTTCTCTAGACAGAATCACACCTTATGAAGCTTGGTTTGGTTTCAAACCTCAAGTTAAATATCTTAGATTTTTTGGGTCAGTTTGTTATGCCTTAGTTCCGAAAGAAAAAAGAACTAAGCTTGACTCAAGAAGTTTAAAATGCACAATGATTGGCTATTCTGATGAGAAGAAAGGGTATCGTCTTTTGACCAATGGAAAATCCATTGTGAGCAGGGATGTCACTTTTGATGAAACTGAGAGTAAAAGTGCTGAAGAAATTGAAAATCTTCTTCACAAGTTAGAAACTAAAGGAAGTAAAAGAAATGGAAAAATGCAAAGTCAACCAACTTCACCAAATTGGTATGAACTTGATTTTCCTTCCTCTGAAGATGAGCCATCCAGTCCATCTACATCAACAACATCAACTGGGTCTTCTAGCAATTCATTCGCATCTCCAAGTAGCAACAATTCTTCTGACAGTGATTCTCCACACTCTTCACCTAAACGACGAACATCAGTTTATATTAATCCTCTTTACAATGATGGAGACTTTACAGAAGCGCAAACAAGTGAGCACCAACTTCCGAAATGGGCAGTTCAACTTTTGAAAGATGTAAAGCCTGATGAACATAATAAAATAGGTACCCAAAGGGCACATAGAAGTGAAGGAAATTTTGCCTTGATAGCAATTGATTTTACTGAACCTTCCACATACAAAGAGGCAGTAAAACATAAAGAATGGCAACAGGCTATGGTTGAAGAATATCAAGAAGTACTTGATAACAACACTTGGAAACTTGTTGATTGTCCATCAAATGTTAAACCCATAGGATGCAAATGGGTTTACAAAATTAAGTATAACCAGAAAGGAGAACTTGAAAAGTATAAAGCACGACTTGTCGCAAAAGGTTTTGCATAGCAGGAAGGCATTGATTATGAGGAAACTTTTTCTCCTACAGCTAAATGGAACACCATCCGTTTAACACTTGCATTGGCTGCTCAGAAGGATGGAAAGTTCATCAAATGGATGTGAAAAGTGCTTTTCTCAATGGGGATTTATAGGAAGCAATGTATATGACACAAACACTAGGTTTTGAAGTTGAAGGACAAGAACATAAAGTCTGAAAATTGATCAAGGCTTTATATGGATTAAAACAAGCTCCCCGAGCTTGGTATGCAAAGATGGATGAATATCTTAAGAAAGTTGGTTTTCAACGAAGTGAATCTGATGATACTTTGTATGTGCAACAACAGGGGAAATATATGGTAATTATTGTTATGTATGTCGATGATTTGATCATTACTGGCAACCATGATGATCATATTGCACAGGTGAGAAAGGAGTTACATGCAGGTTTTAAGAAGACAGATCTGGGATTACTTCACTACTATCTTGGAGTTGAAGTCTTCCAACGTCCACATCATATTTTCATTTCTCAGAGTAAGTATGCAACAGAGGTTCTTCAGCGATTTGGCAGGAAGGATTGCAAGCCCGTTATCACCCCCATGGAGCAAAACTTGAAACTTTCAAAATTTGAAGGGGGGGAAGGTGGACAGTACAACTTACAGACAGTTGATTGGCAGCTTGATTTATTTGAAAAATACTCATCCTGATCTATCTTATGCAGTCAGTATTATTTCACATTTTATGCAGGAACCACGAGACAGCCATTGGAATGTAGCAAAAAAAGTTCTTCGATATATCCAAGGAACAAAATATTTTGGCCTTCTTTACACAAAGACTAAAATTTTTGTACTTGGTGGATATTCCGATGCTGACTTTGTTGGGAGTATTGATGATCGAGCATCAACATCAGGTTATTTAATGAACATGGGGTCAACAACAGTATCTTGGAGTTGTAAGAAACAAGCTACAATGGCCACTTCTTCCACAGAAGCAGAGTACATTTCAGCATGTGAAATTGTTTTGTTGCACAGAATTTTGCAGGACTTGGGCATTTCTCAGACAGAAGCTACATCATTATTCATTGACATCCAGTCAGCCATCAAACTTGCCAAGAACCCAATTTTTCATTCAAAGACAAAGCATGTGGACACCAAGTATCATCATATCAGATCTCTCATTGCCAAAGATGTCCTCAAGCCAGTTTATTGTCCTTCCGAAGATCAGATCTCCGACATTTTCACAAAACTGCTTGGCAGAATAAAATTTACTAAGTTCAGGGATGAACTTGGTATCTATTGTAATGTATCTTTGGATCACAGGGGGGAATGTTAGATGATCCAAAAATACAATTTTATCATAGGTTATA
>APFE030489222.1:505-26189 GCA_000404065.3 Pinus taeda
ATGCCATCTTTTGAGATAATGTGCCCGAGTAGTTTGCCTTCCTCCATGGCACACAAACTCTTTTTTCGGATTTAGCAACAAGCCATATTTTCTGCACTTTTGAAAGACAGTTTTTAGATGGTACATGTGCTCTTCATCAGATTTTGAAAACACCATCAAATCGTCGAGGTACACAACCAAAAAGACATCCTTCTCATTTGCAAAAGCCAAGTCCATTGCACGCTGAAATGTGGCACCTGTGTTCTTCAAACCGAAAGGTATTTTAGCATAATGAAAGGTTCCCCATTAGTGGTGAACGTTGTCTTGTCTCCATCATCTTCATGGAAAGAAACTTGGTTATATCTGGAATAACCATCAAGTAGTGACATACGAGATGCTCCCACTACTCACTGAAGTATATGGTCCATTTTGGGCAGTGGATAGTTGTCTTTCAATGAAACTTTATTGAGATTTCTAAAATCAATGGATAAGCAAATCTCACCTGTCTTCTTCCGTACGGGCACCAAATTAGAGATCCAATTCGAAAATCTAATGGGAACAATGATTCCTGATTTGTACAACCTGTTTATCTTCTTTTTAATAGGTGGCAACAACTTCGGATTTAGCCTTCTCAACTTCTGTTTGAATGGTTTCTGATTGGGCTTGATGGGTATAGTGTGCTGAATTATATTAGTATCATATGCTTTTAAGTTAGAATAGTCCCAAGAAAACACATCTGCAAATGAAGACAACAAACTGATATATTTGTCCTTGGTCATTGGTGGCAATGCTTTAGACAATTTTACCAATTTAGGATTAGCAGCTATTCTGATATTGACCTCTTCCACACCCTTCTCTCTTCGCTGCAATGTTGGCTTGCGGGCTACATCATCTTGATCAAAAAGTTCTTCTAAAGGTATCAAACCTTTAGGAATAACGTTATTCTTCAGCTACCACACGTCCATTTCATTTATCTGCACCTCATTTGTACCATTACCTTTACCATCGTCATTTTCTACATCAATTGAGGTCTCTTTGAGCTTGCCTTTGTTTTGAAGAAAATCATCAATCTCCTCATCATCTTGGAAAACATGCCAATATCTCTGATTGTCCAGGACAGTCGGATGATGCTTGACATGGATTTCAAATTTATTACTAGAGTTCATTAGGATCTTCAAACTACTTGCTGCCTTAGCAAGAGCATTAGCAATACTATTTTGTATACGAGGCACAAATGTCAAGGTGTATTCTAAAAATAATTTTAGGATGTCTAGGACTGCATTACAGTAAGCCTGCATCCTAGGATGCTTTGCTTGATATTCGCCTCTAACCTGCTTAATCACCAATTCGGAGTCGCCATATACTGAAATCCTCTTAGCATTCAGCTTTCTTAGAATTTTTAGGCCAAGAATCAGAGCTTCATACTCAGCTTCATTGTTTGAACAATCAAAAGCCAACTTGTAAGAGCATACCCGCATGTTACTAGGCACTTTGTTCGGGGTGGAGAAAGGACTACGTACCCAAATTCCAATTCCAGCGCCATCATTTCCCACTACTCCATCAAAATCCATGGTCCACAAACCTTCTTCCTCCTCTTGCAAGTGTTGGAAATCTGTTTGTTGTGCTTTGTCTGCTTGCTGTCCATTACTTCCAGCTGTTCACTCAACGGTGCTCTGTTGTTCTTGTTCTTGTTTCTTTAAAACTCCTCTGAAATTTTCTGTTATTTTTGGAATATCATCTGCTTCTACTAACTGACTATCGATATCATTGAAACTATCAGAATACAAAACAAAAGACTCTAAATCTGTATGTACATAATTAATTGGATGATTTATTGGTTTCTCCTTGCTTGTGATCATGTATTTCATTTTTTGTTCCCGATACAGTTTCCTCATTTGGCCAAACACCGGAATCGTTGCATAGGATAAATCTAGTTGTAGTGTCCCTTTCAATTTAGCTACCCAATACCTAGAAAGAAGCATGCCAAACCTGGGAGGAATATCTGCTACAACAACATCCATCAAAACGTTCTTCATTGGGAGCTGATCCAGACTCACAACCAAGTCTTTGATGAGCCCAATACATCTTATTCTGCTAGAATCAAACGAATAGAGATCATGGTATTACCGAGTGATGTCCAGACCAAGCTTATCCATGATAGCCTTGGGCATGAGATTGTGAGAAGCTCTGGAATCGAACATCGCATTATGTAACACAAAATCATGCAATCTTAAACTGATATAAAAGGGTGGCACATCACTATCATGAGACTCACGATTCGATGCTGGCCCAAAGATCATTTCATTTTGATCATCTTAGACATTCACCATGTCGAACATTGGGCCCAAATTCAAAATTTTAGATACCTGCCCTCTATAACTGTTGTTCCTCATTATTTCAGTCAAGGGAATGGATACTTTCAATTTAGAAATCTCATTCTCTAAATTAAAAGTGGGAATATTTTCTACCTCTTTGAATGTGATTTCTTTCCTTTCCTTTTCTTTTGATGCAACTTGCTGATGTTATTGTTCTATTAATGGTGGTTTGCTGCTATCCGGGTCAACCGCATCCTTTCCTTTCCTTTGTGCAACTGATGAATAATTCTTTAATGCCTCAACATCCTTCCTTTTCTGAATTGGTTTGACCGGAACATCTCTGTTTCTAAGTGAATATCGCTACTGCTGGGCAGACAGAGCATTCATATAGCCTCTTTGGTACTCATTTGATTCTTCCTCCAAGACAGTATCATTTGCTAGAACGAAATCTACGTCTTTGTGTACAGCCGAACTTTCTGCATACTCCTCATCCTCAGTGAGATAAATAGGCAAATCATCAGGAGTAAAGAGGTGGTTTTCTTCACCTATTATATTCCCATTCTCATCTAACTCCGGTCCATGCACAAAATTTTGCTTTAAAGGTGTCTGTACTGGTTGTTGTGCTGTCTGCTCTTGGGCTCGCTAATCTCTCTGTCTTATTCTATATTATGGTTGTTGCTGACCACGAAAGTTACGATTTCTAACTTGTAGCTCCAGTTTGTCAAGTTTCACCCTTTCAAGCATCTGCTCTACCTTCTAGAGTAATTGATCCACCGAGGAAGACTCTTCTTTTACAGTGACCTTCTTCTTTGCCTTTGCTCTAGCTCTCTTGGTTAGCAGATTTGCTTCAACGCTGACCGTTATCTTCTGCATGTCTTCCATTGTGGCTAGTTCTCTTTCTCTTAATTGATAAGCCATGTCAGCATCAAAACCATCCGGGAACTTCAACATGGCTAGTCCCATAGGTGGCCTTAGATGATATGGAATTTCATTATAAACTAAATTGAATCTAATGCAATAGTCTTGGATGGACTCACCAGCGTTTCTTTTGATTTGCTCATATTCAGCCAGAATTTGAAGAGGATTATTTTTCACTTCCCAACGGTTTAAAAATTGTCTTTGTAGGTCAGCCAAGGTAGCGATGTGTGCAGCCGGCAAACCTCTTAAACATTTCCTCACTTCACCTATAAATGTCTATACAAAGAGTCTCATTGCCACATTCTCTGCATCGATCTCATGAAGTTCATAGAAATCTTCCATTCTGTCCACATGTTGTTGAGCAGAAATGCTATTAGGAGTGCCATAAAAAAACACGATTTTGATTTGATAATCTGCGGGCATATCATCTAAGACTTGAGGCAGAACAAGGGGTGCAAAACGGGCAGCCATCACTCTTGGGGGATTTGGCCTTGGAGGTGTTGGAGGAGTGTGCACAGTTTGTAGGGGGCTAGCAATTGGAGTTTGAAGCTGGGCTATAATGTAGTTATCAATTGACCGATTAGCCCTTCCCATCTCCAAGTCTACAAGAAACTATGGATTGTGGACAGTAGAGTCAACCGCCCTTTGGGACTTGGTTTCAAACAATGATAGTTCAAACTGCTCATCAAAATCTAGATCTTCAAGATACTCAAAAATGTCAAGGGATGAATGGGATTTGAACACGGGAGATATAGAGCTTTCTTGACGATGAATTCTTGAAATCAAATTGGGATTTTCGTAGATGTGCAGAGGATTTGAATCTGGATTAGCTCTGGTATATCTTCTAGAAGCCAACGTGCTATTGAGAAAAATCAAAGGACACAACCAACTCACTCAGCCTATCAAATCCTAAACTTATCATTCGGAAGCTTAGAATTATCAAGAAGTAAGGGGATTGATTTTGATCCCCAGCGAAGTCGCCACTATGTTAGCACCTAAATCCACCTTAGGCTGAAGGAAGGAAAAATTCAGGGTCACCACAAATCACGCTCAATCTAGTAGCTAACCCTACCAGAACAGGAGAGGGCTCTCTCCGAGTCACGCTCATCGAATAAGTAAATGAAATGGTTTGAGATGACTTAAAGTGAAATATTGATCTTAGGCTAGTAAGTAAAAATGGATACAAGAAACAAATTTTTATGAATGACTTAGTTTATGGGATGGTATGGGACCAATGAACAGCAATGAGCAGAGAATTTAATACAAAGGCATAGATTACCTCGTGAGGCAAGACAGGCGGAAAGTCTAGCAATTAAATTTGAAATAATGCAGAATGGAAAGATTGTTTAGGAGGGTGAAAAGGGCATAAACACATGAATCCTTTTCAATAGAAGAAGAACACATAATGTGAAACTTTCCCATAGGCAAAGCAATAAACATGAATTCTACCTTATCTTACTTAGAAAATTTCACTGGAAATGAATATGAATGAAATGTGAAACATAACAAAATACATATGAAACATAAAGACAACACATTTGCTACACTCACACCACATGAATCTCATGAACCAGAGCTGCTACCTTTCATTAATTCCCTGTCAAAATATACAATGAAGAACTGAATTTCTCTCCCAAAGTCTCCCAGAAATTACAACCCAACCAACCCTTTGCAAATGGTTTGCATATAATAAATAGACTATGCCATGAGGAAATAGAATGACCAAGAGTTGGGGAGTTTCTAAAATCATTAGAAAATGGAGATGGAAAGCCAACCATTATCTACAGGTGCAGCATTACAAAAATGACAAATGGCTTGGGTGACCATTTTCCTTCCTTTGCCACTTGGATAGAAGCCAAACTGTTTAAAATTTGCCTTAGTTGCTGAAAAAAGTGAAGTGTAGATGAGCGGGTCCACTTGGAGAAAGTCGCAAATCGAAATTTTGCGAAATGGAGGTGAATTTGGCCTTTTTCTCTACATGTGCCGTCCCCAATTCTATATGCGCCGCGCCAATTTGGAGGTTGTTTTGAGGTACTTGCAGGAGTCAAAAATTTTCCCAAGTGTGCTTTTTGGAAATCTTGGCCTGTATACTTTCCAACCCAAGTGGAATTTCTGAATTTGGTGCTCCAAGGGAGTGGGCTCGATCCTCCTATGCTGGGTAGCTTGGTGATTCTCACGGATGCTTTGTAGCTCCATGATCTCATGTTGGTCCTCAAGCTGTTTGTTCCTCTGCTCCAAATACCTAATGATCCATTTGGCCCTCTCCAAATTGAGTGACAAGTCTTGGATCTCCGTTTTCTGCTCCTGGATGGTCATCCTAAGTTTGGCACTCTCCACATCTGCATCATCATCCTGAATGAGGATGAAGTCGGCCTCATGTTCACCTGATGGCCCCTCGTCATGCATGGGCCTCTTGCCCTTGTCCTGTACCTATATTTTCGATGCCGGAAATGAGGCCCCTTCCACCCTGGGTGGAGATAACACTCGCTTTGCTGCTACAAACAAGTGCCTACTGCCTCTCTGATATGTAATGAATACTGGCATAGTAGTGGTCTCATGGTGCTCATATTGATGAGAAGGACCACCTATCTCATGCTCTGCCTCTAATAATACTTGTGAAGTGCTGAAGAGGTCATGGGAGATGAAGTCCTCCCAAGCAATGCCTTGCAATCCCAACTGATGACCCACCAAAATCCGGATAAGAGCAAAGTGATAAACACTGTTAAGTTGCTGCTAAGGGGTCTTATGCTGCATGAAGGTGTTCATCCTCTCTATGTTCCTGCAAATGAAAAATGGGAGTTTCATCATCCGTGCCGTGGTAAAGTGCATGAGCAACCTAATGTGGTAGGCATATAGACGAGAGAATCTCTCCTCACAGCTGAAGTACTTCATGATCAATTTCATGAGCGGAGTGTTAGAGTCGATCTGGTCAAGTCCTTCGTCAGGGATCAAAACTCTTTATGAATTTCATGATTAGGTGTCCCGCTCCATTCTCCCAGTTGCATTCTACTAGAGGCATGCCATAATCTGACAAAGAAGGTCATTATAGTCTCATGTTTGGCTCCTGTTGGCTTAGGTCTTTTGTCAATCATCATCAAAGTCCATGACATTCAGGGTCTGGTCCTTTAAGCAACAAAGGTCATTTCGAGGTCTAGGTCTAAGAATTCATCAATTCGGTACTTGAAATAGGTCTAGTAGAGCCATGCAAGCCAGAGTGAGGCCCTTGCGCAGTTATGGTTCAAAAAGCTTCATCGTCATGTGGATAGACTTCGACTCTTCTTCAAAAATCTATTTTGAAGAAAAGTCAAACAGTGTCATTTATGACAAAATTTGCAAAAAAAACAAACTCGCCATTTGATTTTTCAGAGGCTGTCATGGTTTCCATGGCCAAACATCCCGTCATTTCATCCTGGCAAAGAGTGCCGAAAATTTCATCGTTTGAGCTAAAACTTCAAACGAAAAGTGAAAATCAGTGTACTCTAAATTCAATGAAAAAGTGCTAAAACAAAACATTAGAAATTGGGTTTTTGAAGAAGCAAAAATCAAACTCACCTCTCCCAAAGCTTTACACACAAGTTTGCACCACAATCAAAGGTATTGTGCAAATCAAAATCAGTAGAAGGCATGGCAAGGTGATTGGAGTGCGTCAGTGATCATTTGAAGTGAGGAGGAGTTGGTTTTCAGGGCACGGCACACACAGCCCCTGCCCCCAGTTCAGAGTTACAACACGTGCGATGCATATAGAGCGTGCGGTGCACTGGGCTTTGCGCGAGGTGCTTGTAGGTAGATGAGCAAAAAGGAGTGAGAAGCCTGCAGAGAGGAGAGTTTAAAGGCACAACGCACACAGTAAAGGGCACAGCGCACATAGCCCCTGCCCCCAGTTCATAGTTGTAATGCACGCGGTGCATACACGGAGTGCGATGCACACAAACTTTAGCGCAACGCACACAGATAGAGGCGTGGCGCATAGAACCAAAGTGCCCAAAACGTGCCAAATCCACTCAATTGTTTTGGGGAAGCACATAAATATACAAGGTAGGCTCTATTATCCCACTTGTTCATCAAATTTGTTAAAGACATGGTGGCTTTGTGCCCAAAAATGGAGATGAAACAAAACTCTTAAAGCAACCATATGCAAGACACCAAGAGACCATTTTGCTAGGGTTGTGCAATTGTATTATTGATGCCAAGGTCCCCTTTTCCCTTCCTTATTTTTTTCCCTTGCTCCCCTATGCCATTTTTCCGATCATCACTACCCTAAACTACCAACTCATATTCCCTTTCCCCTCCTCCTATTGCTAAATAGAAACCCCTAACCCTACTCTATCAAAAATCCTAAACTCCTCCCACATCCCTAACAAATGTTTCCCGATAACCCCTATTCCCATTTCATCACTCCATTCCTAACAATCCCTGTTTCATTGTTCCCCTTGGTAACAGATACTACACGGGCACCCAGCCTCACACCATCACCACAGGAGGCAGCCTAATCACAGGCCACATTTGTAGTCATTTCATCACAGCACTCATATGAGTATGAGAGGGGGACACAGAGTGACTCATCTTCAGAAGAGCAGGCTCCTAGGAGACACCACAAGAGTGGCAGACATGTCAGGGATGAACCCACTACCCTCACCAAGTTACAAGCATGCCCTCTTGCCGTGTCATCCTTCTAGTACTTATCATGCTTCGAATTTTGTCAAAGGGTGACAAATGTCAGAGTTCATCATGAGTTGGCTTGGTTATTTCTGCTTCATCTACATGGAGGTCAGTCTACCTTGGCCGAGGTCACTTTCACCTTGACGCCCGAAGCTGTATCATTGGCAACAGGTATTCCAAATGTTGGGGAGCAGTGGCATAAGAAGAAGAAGGTGGAAAGGCATCACTATGAGCCTTACATCAAAACCAGGTTCGTGGATGAGCTCAAAAGAGTATTTCCTTTCAGATGCTTGAAGAATGAGTATGCTCCACTCATGAGGTTGATCATGAAATACTTCAGCTGTGAGGGGAGGTTCTCTAGATTGTATGCCTATCATATCCGCTTGCTCATGCACTTTACCAGGGTGAGGCTGATGAACCTCCCATTTTTCATATGCAAGAACATAGAGAGGATGACCACCTTCATGTTGCATAAGACCCCTTAGCAGCGGCTCAACGGTGTCTATCACTTTTCTCTCATTCGGATGTTAGTAGGTCATCAGTTGGGATTGCAGGGCATTGCTTGGGAGGACTTCATCTCCCGCGACTTTTTCAGCACACCACAGGTACGATCAGAGCCCGAGCAGGAGTTGGGTGGTCCATCTTATCAACATGAGCATCATGAGACCACTGCCATGCTAGTTTCCATTACATATCATAGAGGAAGTAAGCACTTGTTTGCAGCAAAAAAGCGAGTGTTTTCTCCACCCGGGGTGGAAGGGGCCTTGCTCCCGGCATCAACTATACAGGTATTGGACAAGGGCAAGGAGCCCATGCATGATGAGGGGCCATCAGGTGCACAAGAGACTGGTGTCATCCTCACTAAGGATGAAGAGACAGAGTCAGAAAATGCCAAGCTCTGGATGATCATTCAGGAGCAGGACACGGAGATGAACGACTTGATACTCAATTTCAAGAGAGCTAGATGGGTTAGCAAGTATCTGGAGTAGAGAAAAAAACAGCTTGAGGACCCACAGATGATCATAGTGTTGTAAAACATTCGTGAAAATCGGCAAGCTATCCAACAGAGAAGGATTGAGCTCACTACTTTGGAGCAAGAGATCAATAACGACCGTGAGACTTGGTTGGATCAGGTCAACCTACACTTGGAGAAAAAGATGGAGAAGCCGAACAGGGACACTGCCATACTTAGGACGATGGTTTGTCATTACAGGGCGAAGAACATGAGCGCAAAGGCCCGAATAAGGAGCTTCAAGGCTAGATTGAGCAAAGCAACAAAGGAAGCAAAAAGGGCCAAAGAGCAAGATCAGCTTCAAATCTCGGCCGAAGCTTCCTTGGCATAGCATGGCACTTCATAGAGGCCTTCCAGCCCAAATTTCAAGGAATTTGGGAAAGTTTCGGTCGCACGACAAATTTTTGGCACAAAAATAGGTTTTTTCTCTATACGTGCTGCGCCACCGACGCGATGCGTAATATTGGGAGCTCCAAATGAGAAATGGTTTGTGTTTGTGGATTTGGTATGCAAAATATAAATTATTGGTATTGGAAACAAGAAATTTGGAGAAGATCTTGGCCAGCAAAAGCGCATAATACACCCAAAAATGGCCTTACTGCCCCTATTTTGACACACAGGAAGCAGTCTTGGGAGAATGAAGATTTGGAGGGGCAAATGAGCTCCAAATTCAAACATTCTAGTGGCGTTGGAAATTATAAAGGAAAATATTTCCAACGAGCTATCCTGCACTCATTTTGTACACTGAGAAGGCCCTCAAAACTAGCCTCAAAGTGGTGCGACGCATACAGGAAAGGAGCGCGATGCATATAAGAAAATCGGCCAGAGTGACTCTGTTTCACGAAATTTCGCTTCCCGACTTTTTTTAAGATGGCCCACTCATATGTACTTCAGTTCTTTGGCACCTAAGGTAGCTTTATAAGTATTTTCACTCCAGATGGTCAGTTATCCAAGTGGGAAAGGGCCACCGAGCCATTTGTCATGTTTATGGCGCGACACCTGTAGCTGCTGTTTGGCTCTCCACCTTCAGTTTGTAAAGATTCGAGTAACTCCCCAACCCTTGGGTTTTCTATCTCTCCATAGCACTTTCTATATATTGTATGCAAACCATTTGCAAAGGGTTGGTTGGCTCGTAACTTCTGGGGAACTGTGCGAAAAAAACTTTGTTTCTGCACTATATATTTTTACAAAGAATTAATGAAAGGCAGCGGCTCTGTTTCATGAGATTCATGTGGTTGTGAGTGTAGCAAGTGTGTCTCTTATGTTTCATATGTAACTTGTTATGTTTCACAGTTCATTTCATATTCATTTCTAGTGAAATTTTTCGAGTGAGATTAGGTAGAATTCAATTTTATTGCTCTACCTATGGGAAAATTTCATGTACAGTGTTCATTCTTCTGTTGAAAAGGATTCATGTTGTCCATGCCCTTTTCACCTTCTTAATCAATCTCTCCATTCCGCCATATCTTAAAACTAAAATTTCTATGCTTTCCACCTGCCTTGCCTCACGAAATAATCTGTGCCTTTATGTTAAGTTCTCTATTCATTGAGGTCCAGTGGTCCCATAACATCCCAGAAATATAGTTATTCATAAAAATCACTCCTTATATTCATTTTCACTTACTAGCCTAAGATAAATAGTTCCTTTGAAATCCATCTTAGTCCTTTTCGTTCATCTATTCCCTGAGTGTGACTGGGAGAGAGCCCTCTCCTGTTCTGGTAGGGCTAGCTACCAAACTGAGCATGCTTTGTGGTTACCCTGAATTTTGCCTTCTTTCAGCCTGAGGCGGGTTTAGGTGCTAACATAATGGCGACTCTGCTGGGGACGAAATCAAGTCCCCTTGGTTCTTAATAATTCTAATCTTCTGGATGATAAGTTTAGGATTTGATAGGCTGACGTAAAATAGGTTGTGTCCTTCGATTTTCTCTTAATAGCACGCTGGCTTCTCGATGATACACCAGAGCTAATCCAGATCCCGATCGTCCAATCATCTACAAAAATCCCAATTTGATTTCAAGAAATAGTCGTCAAGAAAGCTCTATAATACCAGCCCTCAAATCTCATTCGTGCCTGGACATTTTTGAGTATATTGAAGAGATAGAGTTTGACGAACAGTTTGAATTATCGTTGTTTGAAACCAAGTCATAAAGAGTGATTGACTCTACTATCCACAATCCATAATTTCTTATAGACTTGGAGACGGAAAGGGCTAACCAGTCTATTGATAACTACATAATAGCTCAGCTTCAAACTCCCATTGCTAGCCCCGTGCAAACTGTGCACACTCCTCCAACGCCTCCGAGGACAAATCCACCGAGAGTGATGGCTACATGTTTCACACCACTTGTTTTGCCTCAAATTCTAGATGATATTCCCACTGATTACCAAAGAAAAATCCCATTCTTTGATGTCACTCCTAATGGCACTACTGCGTAGCAACATGTGGACAGAATGGTATACTTTTATGAACTTCATGAGATAGATGCGGAAAACGTGGCGATGAGACTTCTTGTACAAACATTTACAGGTGAAGTAAGGAAATAGTTCAGAGGTTTACCGGCTGCACGTATCACCACCTTGGTAGACCTATAAAGACAATTATTGAACCACTGGGAAGTGAAAAATAACCCTCTTCAAATTCTGTCCAAATATGAACAAATCAAGAGAAACGTTGGTGAGTCGGTCCAAGAATATTGCATGAGATTCAATACAGTGTATAATGAAATTCCAGATGATCTAAGGCCACCCGTGGGACTAGCCATGTTGAAATTCTCGGATGGTTTTGATGCTGATATGGCTTATCAATTGAGAGAAAGAGAACCGGCTACAATGGAAGACATGTAGAAGATAGCAGTCAACGTTGAAGCAAATTTGCTGATGAAGAGGGCTAGAGCGAAAGCAGGAAAGAAGGTCACTACAAAGGAAGAATATTCCTTAGTAGATAAACTACTTAGGAAGGTAGAACAGATCGTTGAGAGAGTGACACTTGACAAACCGGAGCCACAAGTTAGAAATCCTAACTTCCGTGGCCAACAACAACCACAGTATAGGATAAGACAGAGAGATCAGCGAGCTCAAGAGCCAATTGCACAACAAGCAGTAAAAACACCTTTGCAGCAAAATTTTGTGCACGGACCGAAATCAGATGAAGACGGGAATGTAATAGGTGAAGAGAATCATCTCTTTACTCTCGACGATTTTCCTACTTATCTCACTGAAGAGGACGAGTATACAGATAATTCGGCTGCACAAAGGATGGAGATTTCATTCTGGCAAGCAACACCATCTTGGAGGAAGAATCAGATGAATATCAAAGAGGCTACATGAATGCTTTGTCCACCCAACAGCAGCGATATTCACTGAGAAACAGGGATGTGCCAGTAAGGCCCATTCAGAAAAAGAAAGATGTTGAAGCGCCAAAAAATGATTTAGCTGGTACGCAAAGGAAAGGAAAGGAGGTGGTTGAAGCAGAAAGCAGCAAATCAGCATCAGCAGAACCAACACATCAGCAAGTTACATCGAAAGAAAGGGAGAGGAAAGAAATCTCGGTCAAAGAGGTGGAGAGGATTCCCACGTTCAATTTAGAGAATGGAATTTCCAAACTAAAAATATCCATCCCTTTGACTGAAATATTGAAGAACAACAGTTATAAAGGAAAAGTATCTAAAATGTTAAATTTGGATCCGATGTCAGATATGGTGAATGTTGAAGATGATCAGCCTGAAGTTATTTTTGGGCCATCATCAAATGGCGAGTGTCATGACAACGAGGTGCCACCTTTTTACATAATGCCATGTTCGATTCCGGAGCCTCTCACAATCTCATGCCCAAGGTAATCATGGACAAGCTCGATCTAGATGTCACCCGACAATATCATGATCTCTATTCATTTGATTCCAGCAAAGTAAGATGTATAGGTCTCATCAAAGACTTGGTTGTGAGTTTGGATCAGCTCCCCATGAAGAATGTGTTGATGGATATTGTGGTGGCAGACATTCCTCCAAGGTTTGGCATGCTTCTTTCTAGGTCTTGGGTAGTGAAACTAAAAGGGACACTATAGATAGACTTCTCCTATGCAACGATTCCAATATTTGGAAAAATGAGGAAATTATATCGGGAACAGAAAATGAAGTACATGATCACAAGCAAGGAGAAACCAATAAATCATCCTATTAACTATGTACATATAGATTTAGAGTCTTTTGTTTTGTATTTAGATAGTTTGAATGATATAGATAGTCAGTTGGTAGAAGCAAATGATATTCCAGAAATAATAGAAAATTTTAGAGAAGTTTTAAAGAAAGAGGAACAAATATAGCAGAACAACGTTGGGAAATCAGCTGAAAACAGTGGACAGCAAGCAGGCAAGGCACAACACACAGATTTCCAGCACTTGCAAGAGGAGGAAGAAGGATTGTGGACCATGGATTTTGATGGAGCTGTAGGAAATGATGGAATTGGAATAGGAATTTGGATATGCAGTCCGTTCTCTGCCCCAAACAAGGTCCCTAGTAACGTACGAGTTTGCTCTTACAAGTTGACTTTTGAATGTTCAAATAATGAAGCTGAATATGAAGCTCTGATTGCTGGCCTGAAAATTCTAAGAAAGTTGAATGCTAAGAGGATTTCAGTATATGGCGACTCCGAATTGGTTATCAAGTAGGTCAGAGGCGAATATCAAGCAAAACATCCTAGGATGCGGGCCTACCATAACATAGTCCTAGACATTTTGAAATTATTCTCAGAATACACCTTGACATGTGTGCCTCGCATACAAAATAGCATTGCCGATGCTCTTGCTAAGGTAGCGAGTAGTTTGAAAATCCCAATGAACTCTAGCAACAAATTTGAAATCCATGTCAAACACCATCCAACCGTTCTAGACAATCAGAGATATCGGCAAGTGTTCCAAGATGATGACGAGATTGAGGATTTTCTGCAAAATAACGACAATTTTAAAGAGACATCAATTGATGAAGAAAATGATGATGGAAAAGGAAATGGTACAAATGAAATACAGGTCAATGAAATGGACGTGTTGCATCTGAAGGATAACATTATTCCCAAAGGCTTGATACCTCTAGAAGAACTCTTCGATTAGGATGATGTAGCCCGCAAGCCAACATTGCAGCCAACAAAGAAGGGCGTGGAAGAGGTCAATATCGGGACAACTACAAATCCTAAATTGGTAAAATTGTCCAAAGCATTGCCGCCAAAGATCAAGGATAAATATATCAGTATGATGTCTTCATTTGCAGATGTGTTTGTGTGGGACTATTCCGATTTAAAGACATAACATAATTTAGCACACTATACCCATCAAGCCTAATCAAAAGCCATTCAGGCAAAATTTGAGAAGGCTAAATCCAAAGTTGTTGCCATCTATTGAAAAAGAGATCAACAAGTTGTACAAATCAGGAATCATTGTGCCAATCAGATTTTCAGATTGGATCTCCAACTTGGTACCCGTAAGGAAAACGACCAGGGAGATTCACTTGTACATCGACTTCAGAAATCTAAACAAAGTCTCATTGAAGGACAACTATCCACTTCCCAAAATGGATCGTATTCTTCAATGAGTAGTGGGGGCATCTCGCATGTCATTGCTTGATGGTTATTCCGGTTATAACCAAGTTTCTGTTCATGAGGACGACCGAGACAAGACAGCGTTCACCACTCCATGGGGGACCTTTCATTACGCGAAAATGCCTTTCAGTTTGAAGAATGTGGGTGCCACATTTCAGTGTGCTCTGGACTTGGATTTTGCAAACGCGAAGGATGTCTTTTTGGTGGTGTATTTGGATGATTTGACGGTGTTTTCTAAATCGGATGAAGAGCACATGTACCATCTTAAAATTGTCTTCCTAAAGTGCAGAAAATATGGCTTGTCGCTGAATCCAAAGAAGAGCTTGTTCACCATGGAAGAAGGCAAACTACTCGGGCACATTATCTCCAAGGATGGCATCCGTATTGACCCGGCACGTGTACAAGTATTTCAGCAAATAGATCTACCCCAGAATAAAAAGGAGATACAATCATTCAATGGCAAGATGAACTTCCTCTGCCGCTTTATACCCAATCTCGCGGAGCATCTAAAAGAAATGAAAAACATGCTTAAGAACGACAGCCAAGTGAAATGGACGGAAGAGGCGGTAAAATCTTTCAATTTGGTCAAATTGGCTCTTTCCTCAGCACCAGTTCTAGTAAGCCTAGACTATACTCAAGATTTCATATTTTTTTCTTTTGCTTTGGAGCATACTATGGCAACAATATTATTGTAGAAGAGAGAGGATCATGAAAGACCCATTGCATTTTTCAGCACATCTAGAAGAGACACAACTTTAAAGTATAACATCATTGAAAAGCAGGCTCTTGTGCTTGTGAAAGCATTGAAATATTTCTGGGTGTCTATTCTACATTCTCACGTTCTGGCCTATGTTCCTAGTGCCGCTGTAAAAGATGTTTTAGTGCAGGCCGATCCGGAAGGTAGAAGAGGCAAGTGGATTGCAGCCTTGCTGGAATATGATATAGAAATAAAGCCCACAAAACTTGTGAAAGGACAGGGGTTGGCGAAGCTAATGGCTGAATCAAACTTGCATGCTTTGGACATAAATCTGATTGCTGCTTTATCTGATGAAAACGATGAAGAACTGCTAATTCAGATATCTGAAATGTTCACTCATTCTCCATGGTATTCTGATATCATATATGTACTCGAAAATTTGTCACCTCTGCCCGGCATGACTAGGAACAAAGTGAGAACACTTAAGTTGAAGGCTGCCAAGTTCTGCGTTCTTAATTCAGCACTGTATTGGAAAAACCCCGGTGGAGTTTTGTTAAATTATTTGGTGGAGGAGGAAGCAAAGCAAGTCATGGAGGACTGCCACCAAGGAGACTGTGGAGGTCACCTCTTTTGGAAATCAACAGCGAACAAAATTCTGAGAGCAAGGTACTATTGGCCGACTTTATTTGCTGATGTATATAAGATGGTCAAGCACTGTCACAAGTGTCAATTTTTTGAAGGAAAGTGAAAGTTACAACCTCTACCACTCAATCCCATAGAGGTGAGAGCCCCTTTTAGCAATGGGGGTTGGATTTCATTGGAAAAATTCGCCTCACTTCTTCCGAACAGCATAAATGGATCCTCACAGCCACATCTTACTTCACAAAATGGATTGAGGTGATCCCCACCAGATAGGCCACAGATGCGGTGATCATTTCATTCCTCGAAAATAACATCTTGTCTCTCTTTGGTTGTCCGAACAAGCTGATCACCGATAACGCAACAGCATTCAAGTCAAAGCGGATGGTAGAATTTTGTCATAAATATCACATTATCTTGGGTCATTCAACTGCTTATCATCCGCAAGGCAATGGATTAGAGGAGTCCTCAAACAAATCATTGGTCAACATAATCAAGAAACTGCTGGAAATGAATAAGAAGAACTGGCATAAAAGGTTGGTAAATGTGCTTTGGGTAGATCGGGTAAGCTAGAAGAATTCCATAGGTACATCGCCATTTGAGCTGGTTTATGGAATTGGTAGAGTATTTCCTTCCTCTCTCGCTGCCCCGATTGTCAAACTTCTTCAGGAGGCCGGCAGCGAAGAAGATCCCATGCAAATAAGGCTGAATCAAATGGTCCACTTGCAGCAGACCAGAGAAGAAGTTTTCAAGAACACATCCAAATTGCAGGAGAAAATCAAGAAAATTTATGATAGAAAGGAAAAGATGGATATATTTCGAGTGGATGATGTAGTGTTGAAATGGGATGCAAGAAATGAGGAGAAAGGCAAGCACGGTAAGTTCGAGAACCTTTGGAAAGGTCCTTTCAAGATCGTAGCATGTCGAGGGCATAATGCTTTTCTTCTTAAGGAAATAAATGGAGAGGATTGTCCAGGAGGGCCGATCAATGGTCAACTGCTCAAGCGGTACCACTTCTAAGTTATCAAAAGCTGCTTCCACTGTCATTGTAAATACCATTTTATTTTAGTTTCGTTAGAGTTGTCTAAATTAGTCTTTAAGTCATTTTAATGTCAAGTTTGAGTCAGTTTTTTTTTTTGTTCGTTTCAGTTTCGTAAATGAGTCAGAGTACGATATTATCTGTCAAAATGATAACTCCATAGCCCAATGGATGAAGGCACTGTCTAGCTCCTCCAGAGATCTATTGTTCTTGGCACCTCCAAGGAGCTACCATCCCCGATTGGAGCCAATGTTAGAGTCGGTCTGGTCAAGTCCTCCGTCAGGGATCAAAACTCTCTATGCATTTCATGATTAGGTGTCACGGTCCATTCTCCCAGTTGCATTCCGCTATAGGCATGCCATAATCTGATGGAGAAGGTCATTATAGTCTCATGGCTGGCTCCTGCTGGCTCAGGTCTTTTGTCAATCATCATCAAAGTCCATGATAGTTAGGGTCTGGTCCTTTAAGCAACAAAGGTCATTCTGAGGTCTAGGTCTAGGAATTCATCAATTCGGTACTTGAAATAGGTCTAGTAGAGCCATGCAGGCTAGAGTGAGGTCCTTGCACAGTTATGGTTCAGAAATATTCATCGTCATGTGGATAGACTTCGACTCTTCTTCAAAACTTTGTTTTGAAGAAAAGTCAAACAATGTCATTTATGACAAAATTTGCAAAAAAAAAAAAAAAAAAACTCGCCATTTCATTTTTCAGAGGCAGTCATGGTTTCCGTGGCCAAACATCCCGTCGTGTAACCCCGGCAAAGAGTGCCAAAAATTTCATCGTTTGAGCTAAAATTTCAAAGGGAAAGTGAAAAGCGGTGTATTCTAAAGTCAATGAAAAAGTGCTAAAACACAACATTAGAAATTGGGTTTTTGAAGAAGCAAAAATCAAACTCACCTCTCCCAAAGCTTTACATACAAGTTTGCACCATAGTCAAAGGTATTGTGAAAATCAAAATCAGTAGAAGGCATGGCAAGGTGATTGGAGTGAATCGGTGATCGTTTGAAGTGAGGAGGAGTCAGTTTTCAGGGCGCGGCGCACACAGCCAGGGGCACGGCGCACACAGCCCCCGCCCCCAGTTTAGAGTTACAACGCGCGCGACGCATATAGAGCACGCGACGCACTGGGCTTTGTGCGCGGGGCTTGTAGGCAAAGGAGCAAAAAGGAGTGAGAAGCCTGCGGAGAGGAGAGTTTAGGGGCATGGCACACACAGTGAAGGGCGCAATACACACGCAGGGCACGGCGCACACAACCCCCGCCCCCAGTTCGTAGTTGTAACGCGCGCGGCACATACCCGGAGCGTGGTGCACACAAACTTGAGTGCGGCGCACACAGACAGAGGTGTGGCGCATAGAACCAAAGTGCCCAGAACGTGCCAAATCCACTCAATTGTTTTGGGGAAGCACATAAATATACAAGGTAGGCTCTATTATCCCACTTGTTCATCAAATTTGTTAAAGACATGGTGGCTTTGTGCCCAACAATGGAGATGAAAAAAAACTCTTAAAGCAAACATATGCAAGACACCAAGAGACCATTTTGCTAGGGTTGTGCAATTGTATTATTGATGCCAAGGTCCCCTTTTCCCTTCCTTATTTTTTTCCCTTGCTCCCCTATGCCATTTTTCCGATCATCACTACCCTAAACTACCAACTCATATTCTCTTTCCCCTCCTCCTATTGCTAAATAGAAACCACTAACGCTACCCTATCAAAAATCCCAAACTCCTCCCACATCCCTAAAAAATGTTTTCCTATAACCCCTATTCCCATTTCATCACTCCCTTCCTAACAATCCCTATTTCATTTTTCCCCTTGGTAACAGATACTACACGGGCACCTAGCCTCACACCATCATCACAGGAGCTAGCCTAATCACAGCCCACATTTGCAGTCATGTCATCACAACACTCATCCGAGTATGAGAGGGGGACACAGAGTGACTCATCTTCAGAAGAGCAGGCTCCTAGGAGACACCACAGGGGTGGCAGACATGTCAGGGATGAACCCACTACCCTCACCAAGTTACAAGCATGCCCTCTTGCCATGTCATCCTTCCAGTACTTATCATGCTTCGAATTTTATCAAAGGGTGACAAATGTCAGAGTTCATCATGAGCTGGCCCAGTTATTTGTGCTTCATCTACATGGAGGTCAATCTACCTTGGCCAGGGTCACTTTCACCTTGACGCCCGAAGCTATATCATTGGCAATAGGTATTCCAAATTTTGGGGAGCAGTGGCATAAGAAGAAGAAGGTGGAAATGCATCACTATGAGCCTTACATCAAAACCAAGTTCGTGGATGAGCTCATAAGAGTATTTCCTTTCAGATACTTGAAGAATGAGTATGCTCCACTCATGAGGTTGATCATGAAATACTTCAACTGTGAGGGGAGGTTCTCTAGACTGTATGCCTATTATATCCGCTTGCTCATGCACTTTACTAGGGTGAGGCTGATGAACCTCCTATTTTTCATATGCAAGAACATAGAGAGGATGAGCACCTTCATGCTGCATAAGACCCCTCAGCAGCAGCTCAACAGTGTCTATCACTTCACTCTCATTCGGATGTTAGTAGATCATCAGTTATGATTGCAGGGCATTGCTTGGGAGGAATTCATCTCCCGTGACTTCTTCAGCACACCACAGGTACGATCAGAGCCCGAGTAGGAGTTGGGTGGTCTGTCTTATCAGCATGAGCATCATGAGACCACTACCATGCCAATTTTCATTACATATAAGAGAGGAAGTAGGCACTTTTTTGCAGCAACAAAGCGAGTGTTATCTCCACCCGGGGTGGAAGGGGCCTTGCTCCCGGCATCAACTATATAGGTATTGGACAAGGGCAAGGAGCCCATGCATGATGAGGGGCCATCAGGTGCACAGGAGACTGGTGTCATCCTCATTCAGGATGAAGATACAGAGGTAGAAAATGCCAAGCTTAGGATGATCATTCAGGAGAAGGACACAGAGATCAAGGACTTGATACTCAATATTGAGAGAGCTAGATGGGTTATCAAGTATCTGGAGCAGAGAAACAAACAACTTGAGGACCAACAGATGATCATAGAGCTGCAAAACATTCGTGAAAATTGGCAAGTTGTCCTTCAGAGAAGGATTGAGCTCACTACTTTGGAACAAGAGATCAATAACGACCATGAGACTTGGTTGGATCGGGTCAACCTACAGTTGGAGAAAAAGTTGGAGAAGGCGAACAGGGACACTGCCATACTAAGGAGGATGGCTTGTCATTACAGGGCGCGGAACATGAGCGCAAAGGCCCGAATAAGGAGCTTGAAGGCTAGATTGAGAAAAGCAACAAAGGAAACAAAAAGGGCCAAAGAGCAAGATTGGCTTTGAATCTTGGTTGAAGCTTCCTTGGCATAGCATGGCACTTCATAGAGTCCTTCCAGCCCAAATTTCAAGGAATTTGGGAAAGTTTTGGTCGCACGACAAATTTTTGGCACAAAAATAGGTTTTTTCTCTATACGCGTTGCGCCACCGACGCGACGCGTAATATTGGGAGCTCCAAATGAGAAATGGTTTTCGTTTGTGGATTCAGCATGCAAAATATAAATTATTGGCACTGGAAGAAAGAAATTTGGAGAAGATATTGCCCACCAAAAGGGTAGAATACACTCAAAAATGGCCTCACCGCCCCTATTTTGATATACAGGAAGCAGTCTTGGGAGAATGAAGATTTGGAGAGGAAAATGAGCTCCAAATTCAAAAATTCTAGTGGGTTTGGAAAGTGGACAGGACAGGCTTTTGAACAAGCTATCCTGCGCTCAGTTTCGACACCAGTAAGGCCCTCAAAACTAGCCTCAAGGTGGTGCAACGAATACAGGAAAGGAGCGCGACACATATAGGAAAATCGGCCAAAATGACTCTGTTTCTCGAAATTTCACTTCCCGACTTTTTGTAAGTGGGCCCACTCATATGTACCTCAATGTTTCAGCACCTAAGGCAGTTTTATAAGTATTTTCACTCTAGATGGTCAGTTATCCAAGTGGAAAAGGAAGGCAAAGGGCCACCGAGCCATTTGTCATGTTTATGGCACTGAACCTGTAGCTGTTGTTTGGCTCTCCACCTTCCCTTTGTAATGATTCAAGTAACTCCCCAACCCTTGGGCATTCTATATCTCCATAGCACTTTCTATATATTGTATGCAAACCATTTGCAAAGGGTTGGTTGGCTCGTAACTTCTGGGGAACTGTGGGAAAGAAACTTTGTTTCTGCACTGTATATTTTTACAGAGAATTAATGAAAGGCAGCGGCTCTATTTCATGAGATTCATGTGGTTGTGAGTGTATCAAGTGTATCTCTTATGTTTCATATGTATCTTGTTATGTTTCATAGTTCATTTCATATTCATTTCTGGTGAAAGTTTTCGAGTGAGATTTGATAGAATTCAATTTTATTGCTCTACCTGTGGGAAAATTTCATGTAAAGTGTTCATTCTTCTGTTGAAAAGGATTCATGTCGTCCATGCCCTTTTCACCTTCTTAATAAATCTCTCCATTCCACCATATCTTAAAACTAAAATTGCTATGCTTTCCGCCTACCTTGCCTCACGAAATAATCTGTGCCTTTATGTTAAGTTCTCTGTTCATTGAGGTCCAGTGGTCCCATAACATCCCAGAAATACAGTCATTCATAAAAATCACTCCTTATATTCATTTTCACTTACTATCCTAAGAGAAATAGTTCATTTGAAAGTCATCTCAGTCCTTTGTGTTCATCTATTCACTGAGTGTGACTCGGAGAGAGCCCTCTCCTGTTCTGGTAAGGCTAGCTACCAGACTGAGCGTGGTTTGTGGTTACGCTGAATTTTGCCTTCTTTTAGCTTGAGGAAGATTTAGATGCTAACACGGAGCATATTCATATTTCAAATATCTGAATGGAAAGACTCTTGTGAGCTGCCTCAAGAAACTGGCCTTAATGTAAGGCTCATATTGTTTCCTATCCACCTTCTTTTTCTTGTGCCACTGTTCTCCAACATTTGGTATGCCGGTTGCCAATGAGATAGTTTCAGGTGTCAATGTGAAGGTGACCCTGGCCAAGATAGACTAACCTCCATGTAGGTGAAGCACAAAAAGACGGGCCAACTCATGATGAACTCTAACATTAGCCACCCTTTGACAAACTTCAAAACATGATAGATGTTGAAAACATGACATAGCAAGAGGGAAGGCCTGCAATTCTGTGAGGGTAGTTGGCTCATCCCTAACATGTTTGCCACTTTTGTGATGTCTCCTGGGAGCCTGTTCTTCTGAGGATGAATCACTTTGTGTTTCCATCTCATACTCCAATGAATGCTCAGATGCCATGACCACTGTGTGTACTGTACTTGGGCTGCCCTTTGATGATGGTGTGAAACTAGGTGTTGTTGTGATATTTGCCACTAAGGGGAATAATGAAAAAAGGGAGTGTTAGGAGGGGAATAATATGATGGGAATAGGGGTTATGGGGGAAATTTTGTTTAGGGATGTGTAGGAGGGTTTGGGGATGTTATAAGGTAGGGTTTTGGGGTTTATATTGACCAAAGAGTGGAGGGATAGGGAATAGGGGTTTGGTAATATTTTAGGGTAGGGAAAATAGGAAAAAATGGGATAGGGGGGATAGGGAGAAATGGTAAGAAGGGAAAAAATGATGGGTGAAAACAGAGCCTTGGCACTAACACCACAATTTTGCAACCCTAGCAACAATGGCATTGATGTTTTTTAGTGGTAGGTTTTATGAGTTTTTGTTGCAACTATAAATAGCCATGAACCACCATAACCTTCACAAAAATTTGATGAGCAAGCACGATGTAGATCCTACCAGTCGATTTGAGGGGTTTCAAAGGCAACTTGAGGCAATTTGGCATGATTTCGGGCCTTTGTGGGTGTGTGCCGCGCAACAAACCCAGTGCACCGTGCCCTTGTATTTTTTCCACTGCTGGGTCGCGCTCTGTGCACCACGCCCTCTATGTGCGCCACGCCCCTCTGTGTGTGCACCACACTCCTGAAAATGACTCCAACTTCACTCCAAATGTGTGCTAGCTCTCTCACGAACTTTGCTATGTTTCTCTATGACCTTGATTAGCATAATGACTTTGATTTTTGTGGAAACTTGTATATAAAGGTATTTGGAGTCATGGGTTTAATTTTTTCTTCTCCAAAACCCGCTTTGCTAATGTTTCATTTTGGCTCTTTTTACTAACTTAATGCAACACTGAATTTCACTTTTTCCTTTGAATTTTTAGCTAGAATGATGAAATTGTTAGCACTTTTTGCAGGGGTTGCATGACAAGGCATTTGGCCACGGAAACAATGACTGCACCTGAAGAAATCAACTGTCGACTTTTTTGAAAATTTTATCACAAATGACACACTGTTTGACTTTTCTTCAAAATAGAGTTTTGAAGAATAGTCGAAGTTTGTCCACATGACGATGAAACTCTTTGAATCATAAATTTGTAAGGGCCTCCCTCAGGCCTGCATGGCTTTATTGGACATATTTGAAGACCAAATTGACTAATCCCTAGACCTAATGACTGAAAATGACTCTTGTCCATTAAGGATCAAACATTGACTGTCATGGACTTTAGTGAACCTTGACAAAAGACCGAAGCCAGCAGGTGCCAGACATGAGGGGGACTGACTAACAAGACCCTTTCTGTTAGATTATGGCATGCCCCTAGTGGAATGCAGCTGAGTGAATGGAGTGGGACTCCTAAAATGAAATGCAGAAAGAGTTTTGATCTCTGAGGGAGGACTGACAAGACCGACTCTAACAACGTTAACATGCGATAGAGGGCGGTTTTTTTTTTCCCCGCCGCCACACGTCACTCTCTAAATGGTATCGCACACTGTTGTACTTTTACCGCCCAACCCCCAACGGCAGTGCGAGCATTACCACTTACCGCTCAAACCCATTTTCCCGCTCGGTAACGCCCACACATCTTTGATGCCCGATGACTGTTGGATCTGTCCACCCGAGATCCAATGGCCTGCACTCACTCTACTTCCATATCTCCCAGTACTCCCTGCCAAGCAATCCCCGCTATCGATCCACCCAATCCAACGGCTGATTTTCCTCGTCCATTCGACCCGACTATCCATGTCCTCAAACTGTCCCATGCACCCAAAAGGATGTAGGTGACCAGTTTTCAATACTGTCCGCATTTGCTCCCCAACAACCACGTTCAACAAACAGTATGGCCGAGGAGGAAAATGATAGAGCCCGAGCAGGTGAACGCATTTAACAGTTATGGGACTTCATTCCATACGACACTCCAGCCACCTGAGAGGACAACATAGCACCTGAGAAGATCGGATTTCTTCACTGAAGCAGGGAAATACACCAGAGACTCCATTAGGTAGTTAAAGTGGTTGGTGGTCAATTATGACCTCCCCATACTTAGAATGGCCGAGTGCCTTTGTAATTCAAACTTTATATATACCAGAAGGAAGTGGTAATCAGGGTTGATGGTTGTTGTTTTGATGTAAGGTTCAACTTCTGGAGACTGTAACTACTTTGATACTTGCAATTTCTCATCTTCATTTTCAGCTAATACAAGCTTCTTTTGTTGTTAATTACTCACTTTCCATTCCTATTATGTTCTAGGCTATGCTTGTCATGCAGTTCTCCTGAACTCTTGATGTTTAGCATTAGAGGAGCTATCATCCTACCTCTATGTTAAAATATTGTATGTATCAATAAAAGTGTTATTCGGGTTTCTTTTCACCGAATGCCAGAGAGTTGTCATCTTGTCTGTACATTAGGGAATTAGATTTGTAGACCTCTTTACTAGTTGCAGCCGACCATCACAAGGTCTTGTGTATCTACTGGTGTGGTTAGTATTCTCCATATTCACTCAATCCTTAAACTGTAAGTAATTGGTGATCTAAAGCCTTGTAGTCTGGGGGTGTTCATGCATGTCTGGAGTCAGCAAAGTAGGAGTTGTTATCTGGCTTGAACAAGCATCATTTCCTCCATTCATCCATCTGCAACATTAAGTTGAATTAGTAATGTCCCAAGCATCTCCGAGCTATAACCTAGGAGAGTTTCTTGGGGTGATAACAGTTCCAAGGTATAACTACGCGCAAAGAATTCTTCTCAAAAATCATCTTGTGCTTCTTCATATTAATCACCATGTTCATGTCAGTGGCCCATTCAATTCCTAAGAGTGCGGGGTTTTTAGGTATTGTTGTCATCAACAATCTTTATCACCTCAAAGTCTGCTAGCACGCTCGCTCCCTCAATATCCATGGTGATTTCCTACAATCGCCCCAGGGGTATTATCTTATGCTGGTTCGCCATTGGTAACTGAATAGGAGACCACTGCAACGTAGGCCTCCCCATGTGCTCCCACGTCTGCTTCGTCAGAACGTTTGCGTCTGATCTTAAGTCCAGAATTACTTGGTCCATCTCATATTCTCTAATCTATGCAGTTAACCTCATTTCTCTTCCCGTCCTTGTCTTATGCTTTCCAATCTTTCAGACTATGTGCAGTTCCCTTGGCACATTCCCAGTGCATCTGTTAATGAGTTCCTACAACCCTTTTATAGCCTTATTGTCACGCGGTAGCTTCATGCATGTTTCCAGGAATGTTGTAAGCATAGATGGGTCCTGTTAGCGCTTGGAATTCACCTAGGCTGAGATAGACAAACTCTCAAGGCTACATCAAACCATTTCACCTCGTAGCTAGCCCTACGAGGTATGAGAAGGCTCTCTCGGGTCAAAACTCAATGGATTTTGTCAATAGGATGAGTTGCCCAATTAGGAACAAGGATTTTAGGCTAGTAAACTGATATTGGAGATTGATTTAGAGTTTTCTGGTTTTTGGTGGCAAT
>APFE030489235.1:8733-35026 GCA_000404065.3 Pinus taeda
AAATTAAATTAATTATAGGTTTATTGAGAGTAGTGAGGTAGTTAGAGGCAGGAATGCTTTCTTTTTTTCAAGGTGCCAAATTTTATCATAATTCAGTTGTCAAAGACAACCATTTCTTGCTGTAATCTGCAAATTGTTATTCAAGGAAAACCACCCTACATCGAATAACTAGTTGGTGGTCCCTAAAAAGACAAGCTTTCACTGTCTTGAGTTGTTAACATATTTCTTTACATACCAAAAAAATAATTTTAAAACATACTCCACCCCAAATATATTAGTATCTCCCTACCGAGAGTGACAAAATATCTATTAATTATTTAATTGGAATGCACTCCTTTGTACCTGTTACGCCCTGGTGAACCGGGCGCCCCGCTCGACGGGCGGGTGACCCGCACGACGGGCAGACACACCTTCATTCGGCAGTGGGCACGACCGGGCACGGTGAACAGGTACCGGGCGAGGCTACACGGAGCGCTGTGGCAAACAGGTTGATGGACGGAACGGGGCGCTCCGCACACGACGGGCGGACGACCCGAGGGCGACCCGCGCCCAAGGGGCGGACGACCTGAACGGAAGCATCAACACAGGATTGGCAGTGCGGTTATGTTACAGGCTAGAGACGTGGGCAAGGCAGTGCACGGAGTGCGCCCGCCCGCCCAACGTCGACTTACAATAGTATATGTATCGGCAGGTTAATGATCGTGCAGCAGGGCATACGGGTGCGATGGTGGCGGACTGTAAACGATCGGGCAGCAGTCTGTACATACAATTGGCGGTGGGCTGTACACGTAAGGTGCGCCCACCCACCCCGGCAAACATCGTGCAGGACATATGGATGGGCGCAGTGATTGGCGGACAGTAAACGAGTCTGTACATACAATTGGCGGTGGGTTGTGCACGCAAGGTGTGCCCACCCGCCCCGGCAACGTCGTGCGGAAATACAAGTGGTATGGCGTTGGCGGTGGGAGCACACGAGTGCACCCGACGTTCTGTTCGAACGAGCTCGGGTGATGGCGAAATCGAAGAACGGACGAGGGCGGCGGCAAGCCCGAACAGCGGGCGAAGTGGCAGCACGGGTTCGACGATGGAGGCAGCATACGAGCGAATGGACGGGCAGAATGTTGCAATGCGAAACAGGCTGAAAGGTTATACCCTTTGACGTGGGCGGCTTTGCATAGCAAAGGCCGACCCGCCAAAAGGGATAGACATGGCGGTTCGATTAAACAAGCGTCAGCTTTGATAAAAGAAGGGTCGTATAATTTAAACAAGCGTCGGCTTTGATAAAAAGAAGGGGTGTTGTAATAATTTTGGGGGTCGGCCTTCACAACCGACACCCCTCCAAATGGCGGTGGCAAGCATATATAAAGGCGAGCGCTGAGGCTCATTTGCATCATCGACCAATCGACTTAAGTCTTGAACGAAACAAGGAAGAGCGCAGTTCTTGGTTATGCGCATGTCTTTTGCGCAGAGGTAAAGGAACGCAGTTCGGTTATCGGGCAGATTGTGTAGAGAGGCCGAAACGACAAGGACGTAAGACAGAATTATACCGTACTTAATGCGAAGTCGCACAACGGTGGTGCACACTTGGTTATAGAAGGGGGTGTAAACTTAAGGCTGTTCTACGCCTGTTGTACGCAGAATTTAAGTGCAAGCCGTGGGTTCTACGCCCGACGCACTTGTCTTGTAACATTTGAAGTGTAATAAAATATTGTGGGCGAACTCGTTCGGGAGTTGCCCCTCCCATTATAATTGTGTGCCAATGTTATGTGTTCGGTTTTACATTGCATATTGATTATATTGGATATAATTCGGTTATGAAGTTTTAATGGTTTTACTTGATTGAAGAAGTTAAATTAAGTATGTTAATGTGAGAAGGCGTAGTCCATATGCATATTTATTGAATAAATAGTATGCACGGTGGTGCCGCACCCGCCCAATAGAAAAAAAAAAAGATTGGGGGCGTGACAAGTGGTATCAGAGCCAGGTTGCTCGTGAAGACTTGGACATCCAAGTTGAAAATTGAAGGTGAATCTGCTTAATCCAAAGCAGATATCCACAGAAATATGGAGAAGGTTGACAAAGCCGAGATGGTGGACGAAGGTGACCACAGCGTAGTCAAAGCACTCCGGTACGAAGTATTGGAACACATGGGTAGATGGAGCTCTAGCTCGGTTGCGATGCAGGCCGAGGATATGAAGATTCGAGAAAGCTATTCGGAACTTAGGAAAGAGATGGAAGAACTCAGAAGTCAATGCGAAAGTACGACAAGTGTTGAACTCGATGGGTTTGACGAAGAAATCCACCAAAGTAGATTGGGTCTTCAAGACCTCTTCGATGAAAGGGCCCGGCTGAGGAAGGAAAGATCTAAAGTGGAAATGGAAGTCAAGCAAATCGAGGAAGAAATAAAGAAGAGACTCCTTGGCAAGAAGGTGGTCATAATTGAACAAGAAGAACTCGACTATATTGACAAGTTGGAAGCTCACTACCGTGAAAATCCTAGGGACATCCGGAAGTTTAGCTCCATGGACTTGATCGACGAACCATTCGGTGATACATTTGAAGAGAACGCGGTGGAAGGAAAGCTTGAGACAGAGCAAGCCGAACCAAGGCCGAGTTCCCCGGAAAAACCAGATGAGGAAGTAAGGTACCTTAAGAGGAATGTCGAAAAGGAGCACAAGTCCGTTGACACCTCTGAGGACGAATTTTTGAAGCAGGTTTCCGAGATAAGGCACAAGACGAACCCGATAAAGGAAGATGGTTCCTTGAAGTTAAGTTTTGTGCAGGCAACCGTGAAAGGAAAAAGCTTGGTGGCTTTGATTGATACGGGAGCTACTCATAGCTTCGTGAGTAGGAAGGCTGCGAGATGTTTTGGGAAGAAAGCGAAAATGGAGAAGGAGAGTAGCGCCTTCAAAGCGGTTAACTCTCCCATCAAGGCTATTGATGGTATATTGGAAAATACTCAAATAAGGGTCGGATCATGGTTTGGAAAGCCAGATTTAAGAGTCGTGGACATGGATGATCATTCTATGGTGCTGGGGTTGGATTTCATGAGACTGGCACAAGCCATACCAATGATGAACCGGGACCTCCTCTTAATCACCGCTGAAGGGAAGAACATGATGGTACCAATGAGTAGGAGAAGTTGTTTGGGATACAGACCAAGGATGACTTCTATAACACTATAACCCAAGGATCCAAATGTGAAGCATGCGGATGTGGAACAAAGAGGACTTGGGAATATAGTCCAAACCACAAAAGAACGAAAATTCATTGACTTTATTGCAAAAACAGGAAAGAAGGGCGAGAGGAATAAAGAGAAAGCCTCCCGTACTTGGAAGGACTTGTTAGGAATATCTTCCGCTAATGGTCTTCGCAAAGAGGTTGTGCATGAGGCAGGTCCGAGCACTACTTCAGGAGCAGGGATTGGTGAAGGTTATGAAGGGAGAGACCCGACAGGAATAGTAGACTTTTGCAGGTATGCCATGGGCATATAAAACTTTCAATTGACAAAAGACAAGTTAGGAGAACTTGGGTGTAACAGGGAAGAGATTGAAGCTGTGCATAGATATTTAAAGACACAACATCAATCTAACACATGGGTGGACGAAAGTCAGGGAGGAAACTTCCTGGCCTTTCTATCTTCTTAGATGACATGGAGAACGGGCTCATTGTTGGTTGCTCAAGGCAGTGGGCCCTCGGCTTGATTGAGCAGGTATGATGATCCCAACATGCGGCAGAAAGATGGGGTTCCATGGACCTGGGCATGGGATCGTAAAGCAAGTGTTGGCACATAGTCAAGGTGTGTGACACTTGACAACATACATGAGCAGTTTGGTGACCTGATGGAGGCAGGATCGTTATGGAGGAGTCTACATTATGGTTACTGATGATCTCGGTAAGGAGCTACCGGGATGAAGTGTTGTCGGGTCTACAACGTTTTCGGGTGGAGGAGGATGTTACGACCTGGCGAACCGGGCGCCCCGCACGACGGGCGGGCGACCCGCACAACGGGCAGACACACCTTCATTCGGCAGTGGGCACGACCGGGCACGGTGAACAGGTACCGGGCGAGGCTACACGGAGCGCTGTGGCAAACAGGTTGATGGACGGAACAGGGCGTTCCGCACACGACGGGCGGACGACCCGAGGGCGACCCGCGCCCGAGGGGCAGACGACCTGAACGGAAGCATCAACACAGGATTGGCAGCGCGGTTATGTTACAGGCTAGAGACGTGGGCTAGGCGGTGCACGGAGTGCGCCCGCACGCCCAACGTTGACTTACAACAGTATATGTATCGGCGGGTTGATGATCGTGCAGCAGGACATATGGGTGCGATGGTGGTGGACTGTAAACGATCGGGCAGCAGTCTGTACATACAACTGGCGGTGGGCTGTGCACGTAAGGTGCGCCCACCCGCCCCGGCAAACATCGTGCAGGAAATATGGATGGGCGCGGTGATTGGCGGACAATAAACGAGTTTATACATACAATTGGCGGTGGGTTGTGCACGCAAGGTGCGCCCACCCGCCCCGGTAACGTCGTGTGGAAATACAAGTGGTATGGCGTTGGCGGTGGGAGCACACAGGTGCGCCCGACATTTTGTTCGAACGAGCTCGGGTGATGGCGACATCGAAGAACGGACGAGGGCGGCGGCAAGCCCGAACAGCGGGCGAAGTGGCAGCACGGGGTCGACGATGGAGGCAGCATACGAGCGAACGGACGGGCAGAATGTTGCAATGCGAAACAGGCCGAAAGGTTATACCCTTTGACGTGGGCAGCTTTGCATAGCAAAGGCCGACCCGCCAAAAGGGATAGACATGGCGGTTCAATTAAAAAAGCGTCGGCTTTGATAAAAGAAGGGGCGTATCATTTAAACAAGCGTCGGCTTTGATAAAAAGAAATGGCGTTGTAATAATTTTGGGGGTCGGCCTTCACAACCGACACCCCTCCAAATGGCAGTGGCAAGCATATATAAAGGCGAGCGCTAAGGCTCATTTGCATCATCGACCAATCGACTCAAGTCTTGAACGAAACAAGGAAGAGCGCAATTCTTGGTTATGCGCATGTATTTTGCGCAGAGGTAAAGGAACGCAGTTCGGTTATCGGGCAGACTGTGTAGAGAGACCGAAACGACAAGGACGTAAGACAAAATTATACCGGACTTAATGCGAAGTCGCACAACGGTGGTGCGCACTTGGTTATAGAAGGGGGTGTAAACTTAAGGCTGTTCTACGCCTGTTGTACGCAGAATTTAAGTTCAGGTCGTGGGTTCTACGCCCGGCGCACTTGTCTTATAACATTTGAAGTGTAATAAAAATATTGTGGGCGAACTCGTTCGGGAGTTGCCCCTCCCATTATAATTGTTTGCCAATGTTATGTGTTCGGTTTTACATTGCATATTGATTATATTGGATATAATTCGGTTATGAAGTTTTAATGGTTTTACTTAATTGAAGAAGTTAAATTAAGTATGTTAATGTGAGAAGGCGTAGTCCATATGCATATTTATTGAATAAATATTATGCACGGTGGTGCCGCACCCGCCCAATAGAAAAAAAAAAAAGATTGGGGGCGTGACAAGTGGTATCAGAGCCAGGTTGCTCGTGAAGAGTTGGACATCCAAGCTGAAAATTGAAGGTGAATCTGCTTAATCCAAAGCAGATATCCGCAAAAATATGGAGAAGGTTGACAAAGCCGAGATGGTGGACGAAGGTGACCACAGCGCAGTCAAAGCACTCCGGTACGAAGTATTGGAACACATGGGTAGATGGAGCTCTAGCTGGGTTGCGATGCAGGCTGAGAATATGAAGATTCGAGAAAGCTGTTAGGAACTTAGGAAAGAGCTGGAAGAACTCAGAAGTCAATGCGAAAGTACGACAAGTGTTGAACTCGACGGGTTTGACGAAGAAATCCACCAAAGTAGATTGGGTCTTCAAGAGCTCTTCGATGAAAGGGCCCGGCTGAGGAAGGAAAGATCTAAAGTGGAAATGGAAGTCAAGCAAATCGAGGAAGAAATAAAGAAGAGACTCCTTGGCAAGAAGGGGGTCGTAATTGAACAAGAAGAACTCGACTATATTGACAAGTTGGAAGCTCACTACCGTGAACATCCTAGGGACATCCGGAAGTTTAGCTCCATGGACTTGATCGACGAACCATTCGGTGATACATTTGAACAGAACGCGGTGGAAGGAAAGCTTGAGACAGAGCAAGCCGAACCAAGGCCGAATTCCCCTGAAAAACCAGATGAGGAAGTAAGGTACCTTAAGAGGAATGTCGAAAAGGAGCACAAGTCCATCGACACCTCTGAGGACGAATTTTTGAAGCAGGTTTCCGAGATAAGGCGCAAGACGAACCCGATAAAGGAAGATGGTTCCTTGAAGTTAAGTTTTGTGCAGGCAACCGTGAAAGGCAAAAGATTGGCGGCTTTGATTGATACGGGAGCTACTCATAGCTTCGTGAGTAGGAAGGCTGCGAGATCTTTTGGGAAGAAAGCGAAAATGGAGAAGGAGAGTAGCGCCTTCAAAGCGGTTAACTCTCCCATCAAGGCTATTGATGGTATATTGGAAAATACGCAGATAAGTGTCGGATCATGGTTTGGAAAGCTAGATTTAAGAGTCGTGGACATGGATGATCAATTTATGGTGTTGCGGTTGGACTTCATGAGACTGGCACAGGCCATACCAATGATGAACCGGGACCTCCTCTTAATCACCGTTGAAGGGAAGAACATGATGGTACCAATGAGTAGGAGAAGTTGTTTGGGATACAGACCAAGGATGACTTCTATAACACTATATCCCAAGGATCCAAATGTGAAGCATGCGGATGTGGAACAAAGAGGACTTGGGAATATAGTCCAAACCACAAAAGAACGAAAATTCATTGACTTTATTGCAAAAGCAGGAAAGAAGGGCGAGAGTAATAAAGAGAAAGCCTCCCGTACTTGGAAGGACTTGTTAGGAATATCTTCCGCTAATGGTCTTCGCAAAGAGGTTGCGCATGAGGCAAGTCCGAGCACTACTTCAGGAGAAGGGATTGGTGAAGGTTATGAAGGGAGAGACCCGACAGGAATAGTAAACTTTTGCAGGTATGCCATGGGCATATACGACTTTCAATTGACAAAAGACAAGTTAGGAGAACTTGGGTGTAACAGGGAAGAGATTGAAGCTGTGCATAGATATTTAAAGACACAACATCAATCTGACACATGGGTGGACGAAAGTCAGGGAGGAAACTTCCTGGCCTTTCTATCTTCTTAGATGACATGGAGAACGGGCTCATTGTTGGCTGCTCGAGGCAGTGGGCCCTCGACTTGATTGAGCAGGTATGATGATCCCAACATGCGGCAGAAAGATGGGGTTCCATGGACCTCGGCATGGGATCATAAAGTAAGTGTTGGCACATAATCAAGGTGTGGCACAACAGTATCTGTATCGGCGGGTTGATGATCGTGCAGCAGGACATACAGGTGCGATGGTGGCGAACTGTAAACGATCGGGCAGCAGTCTTTACATACAATCGGCGGTGGGCTGTGCACGTAAGGTGCGCCCACCCGCCTCGGCAAACATCGTGCAGGACATATGGATGGGCGCGGTGATTGGCGGACAGTAAACGAGTTTGTACATACAATTGGCGGTGGGCTATGCACGCAAGGTGCGCCCACCCGCCCCGGCAACGTCGTGCGGAAATACAAGTGGTATGGCGTTGGCGGTGGGAGCACACGGGTGCGCCCGACGTTCTGTTCAAACGAGCTCGGGTGATGGTGACATCGAAGAACGGACGAGGGCGGCGGCAAGCCCGAACAGCGGGCGAAGTGGCAGCACGGGTTCGACGATGTAGGCAGCATACGAGCGGACGGACGGGCATAATGTTGCAATGCGAAACAGGCCGAAAGGTTATACCCTTTGACGTGGGCGGCTTTGCATAGCAAAGGCTAACCGGCCAAAAGGGATAGACATGGCAGTTCGATTAAACAAGCGTCGGCTTTGATAAAAGAAGGGGCGTATAATTTAAACAAGCGTCGGCTTTGATAAAAAGAAGGGGCGTTGTAATAATTTTGGGGGTCGGCCTTCACAACCGACACCCCTCCAAATGGCAGCGGCAAGCTTATATAAAGGCGAGCGCTGAGGCTCATTTGCATCATCGACCAATCGACTCAAGTCTTGAACGAAACAAGGAAGAGCGCAGTTCTTGGTTATGCGCATGTCTTTTGCGCAGAGGTAAAGGAACGCAGTTCGATTATCGGGCAAACTGTGTAGAGAGGCCGAAACGACAAGGACGTAAGACAGAATTATACCGGACTTAATGCGAAGTCGCACAAAGGTGGTGCGCACTTGGTTATAGAAGGGGGTGTAAACTTAAGGCTGTTCTACGCCTGTTGTATGCAGAATTTAAGTGTAGGCCGTGGGTTCTACGCCCGTCGCACTTGTCTTGTAACATTTGAAGTGTAATAAAAATATTGTGGGCGAACTCGTTCCGGAGTTGCCCCTCCCATTATAATTGTGTGCCAATGTTATGTGTTCGGTTTTACATTGCATATTGATTATATTGGATATAATTCGGTTATGAAGTTTTAATGGTTTTACTTAATTGAAGAAGTTAAATTAAGTATGTTAATGTGAGAAGGCGTAGTCCATATGCATATTTATTGAATAAATAGTATGCAAGGTGGTGCCGCACCCGCCCAATAGAAAAAAAAAGATTGGGGGCGTGACAGTACCAAACCAGATTCACAAAATATCTATTAGTTATTTAATTGATTTGTATTTCCTGTGGTGGACTCGCAGGTTTGGAAAGGATATTTAGATTTAATAAAAATTTACATTATTTTAAGCACAGTATTTTATGTGGAGTATAATATTTTTCCATATTTTATATATATATATATATATATATCACTTCTCATTCCTATCAAAATACGGTGGTATTAAAATAAAATTACCTAATATTATAAAGAAAGATATGCTAATTGACAATCTTGGAGATATGATCATAAATGACGTTCTGCACTACTATTATGTCCTGCGTAGGTGGTGGAGAGGCTCAGAAATTGCGCAGCTCAATTTCTATCGGAAGCGTCACGTGGAATTTTACTTTTGGGCTGTTACATGCATTTTCGAGCCCGAGTTTTGTCACAGCAGAGTTGCCTTCGCAAAACTTTGTGTCGTCGCAGCCGTTTTAGATGACCTCTATGACACTCACGGAATGTTGAACGAACTAAAAACCGTGTCGGAGGCAGTGAGACGGTGAATTTCAATTTATTCCCAGCTATTTTATTCATATTATTGCTATTTTATTTATTCCCAGCTTCTCAGCCTACTCCACGATTTTGTGCATATTGCTACTTGAGTTATTCCCACCTTCTCAACCCTGGAATTCTTCATATATTATTGTTTGCGTCATTTTCAGATGGAATTCTTCATTAACAGATGAACTTCCGGACAACATAAAAATTGCATTCCAGTTTTTCTTTAACACAGCGAATGAATTGGCTGTTGAGGTCGCAAAAGAGCAAGGGCGAGATATGACATCCATATTAAAGGATAACGTATGTGTTTTGGATGATCTGTGATTTTATAGATGGATTATTTTAATGGGATGCTATTATTATTATCACCTTACTTCCATGGTTGTCCTAAGAATGCAATTTACTGTGAAAAGGCCATGAAATTTGTCATTTGAAATTATATATTTGTAATTTTATTATGAAATTTGTCATTTGAACTAATATATTTTTAATTTTATTATTCTTCATTTAGAGAGAAAAGGGGAGACTTTAACCATCAATGTACTCTTACTTTTTCAATGATCAGTGGCAGCGATATCTTGAGTCTTATCTGCAAGAAGCGGAATGGATAGCGACTGGTCATGTGCCCACGTTGAATGAGTACATAAAGAATGCTCGCGCTAGCTCAGGGATGTGCATTCTAAATTTGTTTCCCCTTCTGTTGATGGGTCAACTTCTCCCGAACAACATTCTAGAGCAAATATATTCTCCATCCAAGATGCAGGAGCTCTCAGAATTGACGATCAGGCTCGTAGACGACTTAACAGATTTCGAGGTATTTGGCATCTAATTTTACATTTATTTAAGCCCGTTTAAACAAGTTTGGATGCACAAAATTCTGTGCAAATACTGATTTTTCTTCACAAATTGCAATGAAGGATGAGAAGCAACGCGGGGAGATAGCTTCAATTATAGAGTGTTACAAGAAAGAAAACCCTGATTCTACCGTGGAAAACGCTTTAAATCACATCAAGGGCATGGTTCGTCTCTCGCTTGAGGAATTGAACGGGGAGTTTCTCAAGGAGGACAGTGTACCGTTGTGTTGCAAGAACTTCACTTTCAATATAACACGAGGCCTTCAATTTCTGTTCAGATACGGAGACGGCATATCGGTATGTAACAAGGAATTGAAGGAGCAGATATTCAAAATTCTCGTCGACCAAGTGCCAATTGAGGAATAATGACGACCCGGTTACTAGCTGTGTGTATTAAGTATGTTTTTGAATGTTTTATGCTTATTAAGTGCGGATAATAGAGAATAAATAAGCGGCCGGATAGAGAATAAAAAAGTTTATGGACGTAGTTCCGCTAAGTTCTGCCAAATTGCGTGTGGAAATTGTTCGCCGACAAATTCCAAAATATCACGTACGGCAATTACAATTATCACCTGATCATCGCTACTCTAGTTTCCTACTACTATATTTTCATATGTTTTATGATATTGAATTGTATTTTATATTTGTTTAATTAATGAGTTTGACTTTCATCATCTTGCGCTTTGCATAATTTTAATGGTATTTTTGAAAATTTAATTATTAATAATAATTATGTGAATGGTAGATATTTGATTTTCATTTAATACTTTAGAATATTTATAATTATTTTTGTTTTTCTAATTAAAATAATTAATTTAAAAATTGTTAAAAGGGAATAAATTTTAATGGTTTAAAATTTTGTTTCATGTATTTATGCCAATAGGCAGTTATCGATAAAATAAAATATTAAGTAGATAATATGAATTTAATTTTTATAGAATATTTTTAATGAGTTATAATAAATTAAAGGCTAAGAGGTATATATATAATATATTTATATATATATATATATTATATAATATTATATATATAATATTGTGATTTAGAGGAACAGCCCTAAGTAGCAATGAACCAATATTTTTCAAGTTTCAATGATTTCACATGTCTCAGCTTATCAATCTAAGATTAAGAGTTATTTCCAACATAGTTATGCATTTTTTGCCGTTAAAATAAATTAGTTATAGTATTTTGGGCAATATGGTATTGATAGGCTATGATATTGGTCATGGTAATGCAAAAACTTATATTAAGAATCTCCATGATAAAGTATAGGTAAATCTCTATAGTTAAGAATCTGGTTACATGCTTGATCAAAATGTACATATATTGAATTTATATATTAATCTTTCTATCATTAATAATAATTCAAATTATTTTAAATAACGTTATACTTTAATTAATATTAGATTTTTTTTTAATTTTAACAACTTGAGACTTACCATAAAACAAGTGTTAATTGTATAAATTTTGGTGGGTAGTAACTCCTCATAAGTATATTTATTTACACATTTTTCTTATCTATTTGTTATGCAAGCACTTGCTTAAATTATGGTGGCCAGCAACCAATGGTAAATATGTTATTTACATGAGTATTCAAACTTGCTTAAATTATGGTGGCCAACAACTAATGGTAAATACGTTATTTACATGAGTATTCAAGCTATTTTTAAGGATATTAATCTTCGGTAGTTTTTCTATGAAGCTTAACAATGAAAATGGCATAAATATTGCAACTGTAAATTTATGGTAGAAAAATATGAGCAATTATCCACATGGCATTGTTTTGTGCAAAGGCTACAATAAGGCCTTCAAATTATAGTCCAATCCTGTTTGATAAATAATTTTTTAACGACATTGAAAATTAAATATTTTTGTTTTAAATTATGCATTATAAGTTGCATGGTCATGTTAAACTAACAGTGGTCAATAGTAAAATTTATTCCTTGGACTAATAATGGTAAATAGGCAAATAGAATCTATAGTTTTACTCATATGTAAGTGCTGAGGAAAATATATAGGTGTAGTTTAACTTATAGATGAAATAACATTTTTCATGGGAGTAGGACCATACACCATACAAGTTTGTGATTTTTTGTTGTTTAAAAAATATTATTGAATGCATAAATGGATACAACACCCTCAAAAATCCTTAGGACACTGAAATTCTATTAAAGTTAAATTTTTAAAAATGTCTATTAGATTTTGATTAAACAAGAGGTCTCTACTATGTGAGCAAATTATATGATAGGTCTAGTTGTACTAACTTCACAAAATTTCTCTAGAGTTACATGTATACTACCCAATAAGTGGTTTAGAGCAAGATTCATTTTTTCTGGCTATTGGAGGTGGCCAATGGATTTCAAGATTTTTCCACTAAGATTATAATTATTTTGTTTAAATATTTTATATGTATACTACCCAATAAGTGGTTTAGAGCAAGATTCATTTTTTCTAGCTATTGGAGGTGGCCAATGGATTTCAAGATTTTTCCACAAAGATTATAATTATTTTGTTTAAATATTTTATTCTTTTTATGATGACATTGAGATTGAGGTGATTTATTTAGAAGGGATCCTAGAAGTGGGATTTTTTGAACTAGAGAGATCTTTGCTCTTCTCAACAAAAAATCATGCTACAAGATGTTTTGTGACCTACTAAAAGACAAACCTAAATGGGCCATGGTTGAAGAAACGTTTCATGTTCAACCCCAAAATGGTTAAGAAATCTTCACTAGCCAAGAGAAGAAAATTTGAAGGCATTCGACTGATCACCATATTCTACTTGAAACAATATCTTTCCCTACAAACAATATAACATGTGACAAATTTGCTAATCTACCACCAACACTGCAAACAATTCCCATGTGTCATTTGAAATGCATCTGGTACAAAAAAACGTAAGGAATATCTCACAGGAGTGTCATTCACTGTAACTTGAAGCACTATTGTCTAACATGAGGTATGTGCCTTGTGATTTGGTTATATGATAGGTCTACTTGTAGTAACTACATGCGTTTCCAAAGGGTTACATGTATACTACCTCATAACTTCTTCAGAGCAAGATTTAATTTTTCTAGGTGTTGGGGAGGTGGCCAAAGGATTTGGGGATTCTTCCATATAGATTATCATTATTCCTTTTATGATGACATTGAAATTGAGATGATTACTTTAGAAGGGATCGTTGAAGTGGACATTTCTAAACCTGAGAAATATTTTCTCTTCTCAACAGAAAGACATGCTACAAGATGTTTTGTGACATGCTAAAAGACAAATTAGATGGGCCATGGTTGAAGCAACGTTTCATGTTCTGCCCCAAAATAGTTACGAAATGATCACGAGCTAGAAAAAGAAATTATGAAGGCATTTTACTAATCACCATCTTCTACTTAAACAAAATCTAACACCACAAACAATATGACATGTGCCAAATATGTTAATCTCCCACCAATGCTGCAAACAATTCCAATGTGTCATTTGAAATGCATCTAGTACAAAAAAACACAAGGTATATCTCACAGGTGATGTCATTCACTGTAACTTGAAGCATTGTTGTCTGCATGGACTCTCAATTTCTTCATTTTCATTCATGATACATAAACTAAAGAAAAAATCTTGCAAAGGTAAACAACAATTCCTCGAATTAAAGTATAAATTGTTATGTGGAATTTTTCATAGTATCCTATAATCATTATGAATTAGTCCTCCATTTAAAAGCCGCCTTGTCATATTGCAACACCGAAAATACAAAAATATTTTGTTACACTTATGGAGACGACTGTCCTCAATTTCTTAAAAGGTCTATGTTCACCCATTTTAACTAAATGGTAATAAAAAATTATATTCATAATTAAATAATCGTTTATTGATATCTCTTACTTTTATTAAAATAATATTTTAGTTTTTTAAAACATTATAATTATGGTCAATTTTTTAACATAGTAAATTGGAATGATGGTATGTTTTAAGGTCATAATCATGTGTTTCTGATCTGCGATCCTTATAAAATCTATAACACTCTTACGAGTATGGATCTTCAATATCCATATAATTTGGAACTGGGAAAAGATAGCCATCAGCATATACCCGTGATTGTTCGTGTCATGATTGGATGATCAAACTGTGCAACTCTTAATAGTTCATATTTAATGTTCATAATGAATTGTTCACCTTTGTAGGTCCATTTTACCCTTGTCATAAGCCTCCTTACCAAATTTTTGGTGTCTCCACATATTGCTATTTTTCCCTTTTTCCTTACTAATGTTAAGAACATAGAATAATGTTCCCATGATACTGGTCCAAAACCAATGTCACAATAACATAATCCAGAAGTATTATAGTCAATATGCATATATCTCACATCTATGTTGATCCTTTCTTCTGCTTTTGTTGAGTCTTGCTTCTATTTTTTTCCATTTCCCCAATATTTGGATTTGGAGAGGAGGTGATTTAATTTCTTTAATTAAATCCAGCGAAACGAAGTTAAATAAGAAAGAGATCTCCACAAAAATATTAACAGGAAGCTACTAATTCTAATATAAAATCAGATGATTGTAATATCAAATTTGAGTCTAATTTTTTAACAATCTGAATAAGAAACTAGACTATAGTGATAGAGTTGGTGAATAGAAGATATCTAGAGTAGTTGGGAGGATAGAGTGGGTGAATGGAAAATATTTCGAGTGATTGGGAAGGTTTAATGATAACCTCTCCACCCAAGTTCCAGTCACATAAAACACAATTATATCATATTCTTGAAAAAGAAACCATGATATATATAATTTGACATATGTACGACGCTTTTTTTAGGGTTTTTCACCTTTAAAAAAAAAGGAGTCGGTGAAAAATCATCATTGTCACAAGCGCAACAATTTCCATTGTATGCTTGCCGCAACTTAAACAATTAATTATAAAGTGTGTGAAAGTCCACATTGGAAAACCAAAAGAATTTCATGTGAAACAAGAAATTCCAGTGAAATAAACGTCCTATGGCGAAGTTCCAAGAAAAGTACACTTGTGTAACTGGCGTGCTCTATTAGGGAAGAAGATGACCAATAGCCCATAGAGATTTTGTCCCTGGCAGCCCAAACCGACCTGATTCCACAGCCTTTCCAACAGCCTCATCTCGTCACTGTAAATTGCTAACAAAACAATCCAAACTAGATTCAGTCATCGGATATTGACTGCAATTGAAAATGAAACTAGGGCTGGAAATAAAAAACGTATTTTTTCCCGCGCAACGATGTTCCCCGACGAATTTGCCACTGCGTAGAGTACTCCTATACTGCCCCAGGGTTGGAATTTGACAGGCAAAAGTCCCGTCACAAGGCATTTTGACCGTATTTTACGTTTAAAAACTTAAAAAAACTGTTTTTTGTGATGGGTTTTCAAAGTTATGAAACATATTTTTGAGTGTTCACTTTTTTACAAAAAGGTCATTACTACCCTCTCAAACAACATTCTTGGAATATGATCCTCATAATATATTTTATTGACCGATCAATAAAGAAGTGCGGTAATATTTGGAATTGATTCTATAATATTTGTTTTTATTGAAATAAATTAATTTCATGTTATTTAAAGTTATAGGTGTATATTTGATAGCACGTATTTAGTGGGTTTTCCCTCGAGGTGAATATCCAACACATGTTTGGATAATACGGGAGCAGAGAACAGAGAGTGAGCAGCAAGGGTTTCAACAAGTTGCAGAGTTTGATCCTAATGGAGGGTCTCAGGGTCTGGAAAAACATGTCAGAGGCCCTGCAGAGGAAGGGAATAGAAATATTTGAAAAGAAATAGATGGGACCAAGACCAAGGAAAATAGTAGCACAAAAGACAAGGAGGAAGAAGACAAAAGTCAGGGAGATAAAAAACAAACCTTGCAAACCTAAAGCAGAGATCCCTCCTAGAGTAGTTTTAAATGATCCTTCTCTGCAGACACATAGGGAACATATGGGGACTTACGCTATCATCTGTAAATTCATGGGCCTATGGCCCACTGAAAAAGCCTTATAGACATGGATAAAATAGCACTGGAAACCCAAAGAAAGCATCGACCTCATCTTGGGTCAAAGGGATTCTTTATCGTGCTGTTCACAAACATCGAAGGTAAAGACAGAATATTCAAAGGAGGACCCTACTTTTATGCAGCAATCGGCCTCTATATGTGGCCATGGAAGATGAACTTTGTCCCAGAGTGGGAAACTTTCACTTCGGTACCAGTCTAGGTAAGGCTCTACTCCCTACTTCTTCATTACTGGCAAACTGAATCGTTAGCTGCCATAGGCAATAAACTAGGTCATTTTGTCAAAGCTTCTGAAGCCACAAGAAGGGGGAAATATACCTCCTTTGCAAGGATATGTGTGAAAATAGATCTATCAAGAGCTCTCCCGGATGAAGTTATCTTGGAAGTTTTTGATGACGAATGGGTGCAAATAGTAGACTATGAGCATATCCCGTTCGGATGCCGTATATGCCACGATCATGGACACTTATTCAAAGACTGCGCTCTCAGTAAAGCAGACAACAAGAGAAAGGCTAATATGATGAAGGACACAAAAATATTTCAAAAAGTGGTAAATAGAGGAAAAGGCAGTAAAAAAGGGCCAAAGCAACAACATAATGAGGGGCAAAAGAACAGTCATAACAAGTTTCAAGTATTGGAAGAGATTGAGGAAATCAAAAAGGAAGACCAATCTATGGAGGAAGGTCCTAATGAAAAGGAGAAAGAAGAAGACAGCAACCAAACACAAGATAATGGCAATCAGAAAGAGACTATGATGAGTGAAGCAGACTTGGAGATGGATAAGGAAATGACCCAGAGTGAAATAGATCTAGAGGATCATGAGCTACAGGAGATCTTTGAAAAGGAACACCTAGATCCAGAAGGGTTCTTGATCAGGGAACCATGAGAGGGATAGACTCATTGCCTCAAGATGAATGTAACAAAATACAACAGTTGTTTTTATGGAAAACTCAGGAGAGGCGGTTGGATAAAGGAAAAACCATTGACAAACAGGAACACAAAGGTGTGAAAACAATGAAATCAACTCCAGGTTTAGCGACTAGAAATCCAGGAAAGAAGAGGGGCAGAAAAAAGTAGAATGAGCTCTTGATGGAGTGTGGAAAGCTAATGATAGATTCGGGTAAGATGAAAGATATAACTAGCTACTCCTTTACAAATCTTTAATAATGATGTTTACATCTTGGAATATCAGAGGTCTAGGTAGTAAAAGAAAACAAAGATTACTTAGTAATAGGATGAAACAAACTACATCAGATGTGATCTTCATCCAGGAAACTAAATGTTCCATTCAAAAAATAAAAGAGATTCACAACAAATGGCTTAATAGATTTGAGTTTCTAGAAGTCAAAGCTGAGAATACAGCAGGAGGCATTCTCACACTTCGGAACCCCCAAAAAATTAACATTATAGATGCAGAGGCAGCTAGGGATTATGTTTCAGTGGTCATACAACCAGTGGGAGATAAGGAAGTCTACCTGGTCACAAATGTGTATGGTCCCCAAAGGATGGATGGTAAACTCAAGCTTCTGGATTTCCTACAGGATCTCAGGGAAATACATGCAAGAATCCCTTGGATCTTGGGGGGTGATTTCAATATGATCAAATCACTGTCGGAGAAAAAAGGGAGTACCAGAACTCTAAATAAGACTTTTGTGCTTTTCGAACCTTCATAGACAATATGAAGCTAGTGGATATTGTTATGAGTAATGGTACCTTTACTTGGAACAATAAAAGAGGAGGAGAGTCTCAAGTGGCCTCCAGATTAGATAGATTCATAATCTCAGAGGATCTTATGCTCAAGGACAAGGATATAGTTGCAAGAGTGCTCCCCTTTGGAGGCTCAGGTCACTGGCCGGTGCAACTGGAAATTCAGGGCATTGGTACCCCCAGGAATAGACCTTTCAGATTTGAAAACATCTGGCTCTCCCACCCACATTTCATCAACAACATAGCCATCTGGTGTGCGGAAGAGTTGAATATTCAGGGCACAAGAATGTTCCTACTTCAAAAAAGACTAAAACATATCAAACTCAGGCTCAAGGAGTGGAACAAGAAGGAGTACGGTAATATTTTTTAAGCAAAAAAATCTATCGAGGAAAAAATGCAGGAACTCAACCAAACCCTTATCATGGAGGGTTTTGATAAAGATAGAAGTGATCAGGTAACCAAATATCATCAAGAATAGGAGAACTTATGTAAACAATAGGAGATTTTTTGGAGGCAAAAATCTAGAGTGCAATGGCTAAAAGAAGGAGAACGTAACAATAGATTTTTCCACAGATCCACTATGGTGAACAGAGCTCACAACAAGATTTCTTCTATCAAGGACGAGGGAGGTAATCTTCTCAATTCTCATGAAGAAATAGAAGCAGTGTTGGTTCAGCACTTTCGTGATATTGCATGGGAAACCTGTTCAGATAGAGAACAATCCATTAGAGTATATCAAAACATATTCCCAAATTGGTTACTAGAGAGGACAATTTAAACCTTAATAGAGCAGTGTCGGAAGAGGAGGTTTGTGAGGTCCTAAAAGAAATTCAAAATGGTAAGGCACCAGGTCCGGATGGATTTAATGTTGATTTCTTTAAAGCTTGTTGGAATATAGTAAAACAGGACATTCTAAATGTAGTGGAAGTCTCCAAGAGGGACAAAACCATTCTCAAGGCACTTAATATCACCTTTATCTCCCTGATCCGTAAACAGGAATTGGCTCAAATTCTTGATAGGTTTAGACCCATTGCCTTGTGCAATGTTGTCTACAAGATAATATCCAAAGTTGTGGCCAATAGATTCAAGCCTCTTCTTCCTACCCTGGTGTCGGTTGAACGATCTGGATATGTAGAAGGTAGGGAAATACTCTACAACATCATTCAAGCTCATGAGGTGGTGCACTCACTAACAAACAATAGGAAAGTTGGAATGATCATGCAATTGGATATAGCCAAAACTTATGATAAGGTGAATTGGACCTATATCAGAAAAGTTCTCATTGCTTTTGGGTTTGATTACAACTGGATCAGATGGGTAATGGCCCTACTTACTTCTCCCAGTTTTTCAATTCTTGTTAATGGATCTCCCTCGGAGACTTTTATTCCTTCTAGAGGCCTCAGGCAGGGAGATCCACTCTCTCCCTTTCTCTTTATTCTCATGATGGAAGGGCTGGGTCGATCTATCAAGCATGCAAAAGTAGTTGGTAAAGTCAAAGGTCTCCAACTTTTTGAAAATAGTCAGGCCTTAACACATCAACAATTTGTTGATGATACCATGCTGCAGGGTATCCCCAAGGCTGTCCTACAATCAATCCCAGTCTTCATGCTATCAACTCTCCCAACTCCTAAAGGTGTCTTGCAGCAATTCAAAAACATGCAAAGAGACTTTCTTTGGGGCAAGGGGGAAGAAAGAAAGAAATGGGCCTTGGTAGCATGGGAAAAAATTTGCAAACTTAAAAACTATGGAGGGCTTGGATTGGATGATCCTAAGATTCTAAGCAAGGTTCTAGGAGCTAAATTATGGCGGTGATGGGTAAAAGACCTAGAGGCTCATGGGCAAGGATATGGAAAGAAAAATATGCCAGCACTTGGCAAAACAATGATTTAATAAGAATGTCAGGATATAGAAAGGGCTCTTACATTTGGAATAAGGCCTGGGATAATCGGGGCTTAGTCTAAGGAAACAACTTCTGGGAAATCAGAGGGGGAAACCTTGCCCTATTTTGGGAGGATAGATGGCAACAAGAACCTATATCGTTAAAAGAAGACTTGAGGGATGTCAAGGATGATACTGACACCAAAGGGTTATCTAAAGTAAAAGACTTTTGTGATCAAACCAACAGTATTGGAAAATGGAGAACCTGGAAGAACTTTGATTCTAGGGATGATAGCCCCCTGAAGGCTAAAATAGAGACTCTAAAAAAAATGTTAGAAATATTTTGATGTCAGAGGGGCAAGGCTAGCTAAGATGGGGCAACAATAATGAGGGTGCATTTAATCTTAAGGAAGCAAAACTCATTCTCCTTGACCTTAACTCACAAGCTTCAGATAAGATTTGGCAAGACCTATGGAGACATCAAGGCCGCATGAAAATTAAACTCTTCATGTGGCTGGTTCAGCATAAGAAAATCCTGACCTGGGATAATATAAGGAAGAGAGGTGTCCTGGGGCCTTCCAAATGTCAGCTCTGTGAAGCCCAAGAGGAAACTATGGAGCACCTTCTGAACAATTGCATTTTCACCGCCAGTTTGTGGGATTCTTTTGCCACCATTTTCCAACAGACTGATAGGGACAAAGAAAGTATCATCAATACCCTAAACAAATGGAGAAGAAAATTTTCAAATAATGAAGTTGTCAGCTCAGCATGGGACATCATGCCAAGCTTCATTATTTGGAATGTCTGGAAAGAAAGGAACAATCGAATCTTCAAAAATGAAAAGAGGCCATCCCAATGCCTTTTTGAGTAGATCTAAAAATAACTCAAGGAAACGGTCGGCACTATTGTGCGAAATCTCCCTAAGGACCCACCTTCAATAGCTGATTTGAGAATTCTCAGTGAGTTGAGTTGCAGGGACTTATTCCTCAGGGACTGGACAGGAAAGTAATCTCACTGGATTCTAAGCAAGATTTTTGGCATCCTCCCCCTAAGGGCTTTTTGAAATTCAACATTTATGGGGCTTCAAAAGGCAACCTGCGCATCGCGGGTTATGGAGGTGTGTTAAGGGATGAGAATGGAAGTGTCATTTTCATATTCTACTATCATTTAGGAAGAGCCACCAATAACATGGCAGAATTGATGGCTATGGAGCAATGTTTAGATTTCCTGAAACATGATAACTGACAAAATGTGATTGTTGAGGCTGATTCTGAGTTAATTATCAAGTCGGTTAAGAGGATCAGCTGGGGAACAAGACTGGAAAAAGTCTCTAGGAACTAGCGGCTGATCCAGGGTTTGCAATGGATTCAACATCACCTCTAGAGCCTTCGTATATTTAGCTTTAAACATGTACGAAGATCGGCCAATAAATTGGCAGATCTTCTAGCCAATCAAGGTGTGATCAACACAGAGAACAAGGTTGCATTGAGCTAGCAAGAGTTGGCTCAGAGTAGGTTAAAAAGCAAATTGTCATGACGTGGCAGATGAAGACATGGTCGTGTTTCGGAGTAGGGCCATGGAGTCAGAGTCCAGTTGATTTAGCGAATCCAGGAGATAGCCAGTCAGGTGGCTCTAGTTCTTCGAAGAAAGACAGGTTGGCAGGAGTTTCGTCTCTCCTTTATTCTGGTAGGGAAGACGCTTCGAAAGGTTGGTACTCGGGCACTCTCGGCGGCCTCAATACCAAGGATTTCCCATCCATGATTGTTTTTCCGGGACGGGGGTGGTTTTTAGTCGATCATTGGCCTAGCAAGCGGTAAATGGTATTTCCGATTTTGAAGTGATTCCATAGAATGGGCTACACGTATTAGTGGGGTCGCTAGAATACCGCCCTCATCGCATGCTAATGTTTGGTGATATTGGCCAGTACGATATGATTCTCAGTTGTCGGATCAAACGAAGTGGATCAATGGCTGGGATTGATTGAGCAGGTTGGTGGTCTTGATGGCGGGAAGCGTTAATGCGCTCTTTTCTTGGTAGGATGAAAATGGTTCCAAACGGGATACTTAATGTTATGGTGGGTCTTACGAATATGATATCTGGTTATACCATTGCTTAGGTTCTGTTGCCAACTTCATCTTTATTTTGGCTTGTACGAATTTAGAGGTTGGGTTGATTGGGGTAGGGCCTGGGCTTTGTTTTGTTTTTGGGTCTCTTGTTTAGTCTATAACTCCTCGTGGATTGATGTAAATTTTGTATTTTATTAATGAAATAGAAGGTCCAACTCTTGCATTAGCAAAAAAAAAAATATAGCACATATTTAGTCGTAATATATTATATTGAGTGATTAATAATTAAGTAGCATAATAATTAAATTCGTGTGGTTTATATTTAAATAAATTAAGCTTGTTGGGTTTACTAAAAGTTTGAAATTCGATTTCATTATATTATGATGGTGGAGAGGATGGAGTGATTAATAATTAAGTAGTGTAATATTTGGAATTTATATTATAATATTTGTTTTTATTTAAATAAATTAAATTCATGTTGTTTATATTTAAATAAATTAAGTTTGTTGGGTTTATTAAAAACTTGAATTTCAACTCGATTTCATGATATTGTGATGGTGGAGAGGATGGGTACTTTGAGGATAGTTTTTAGTCAACTCCAAAGTTTTTGAGATGGAAATTTATTTTTGGGAAGTTTTTTTGTTTACATTGGTGGAAGAAATTTATTTGTTTTTATTGAGATTGCAACATTTAAATTATTTAATAGAAATCCAAATTGAGAAATTGAAATAGGAGTAAACTGATTGCAATAATAATGAGTTGGGTGTGAGTAAAATAGATTTCTAGATTTACTCATAATTTTTATATCATGTATTTGGGAGAAGCACTCGATGGTTTGGGAGTTGTGGATTCCATTCATGAGTAAAACAACCTTTATAATTCAACAAATCATTTAGTTATGGTAATGGGTTGATTTATTATCAAAACATTTTGATTGAAAGACAAAATTATAAACATAACATTTCTTAACGACCAACATAAAAACTCCAAACGTCAAAAAAATTATTTGATGGATAATAAAGAATCCAAATTCCCACCCTGCTTCCCACTACAACCATGTGACTATGATACAGCTATTAACAGATCCTGCTAACGACCCAAAATGTCAAAAAAATTATTTGATGGGTAATAAAGAATCCAAATTCCAACCCTGCTTCCCACTACAACCATGTGCTATGATACAACTATTAACAAATCCTGCTAAAGACCCAAAACGTCAAAAAAAAGTATTTGATAGATAATAAAGAATCCAAATTCCAATCCTGTGTCCCACTACAACCATGTGACTATGATATGGCTATTAACCGATCCTGCCAATGAAATGATTCAACACCTTCCGACTCCTTTGCATACGAATCTGGTGGGTAAATTTTAACGTGTTTAAGGGAGACACGTGTGTCGTGAACCATCGCTAATCGCTGAGAACGCTAACTTGGTTCAAGGTTGTCCGGCAAAAATAAAATAAATCGTATTGCAGACAACGTACAATAATGGTCGGCATTTAAACCAGCTCGCATCTGCGTTAAATTTGGTCATATCATTGTCAACGAGAACATCATGCATGTGGAGATTACATGGGAGAGTGTGATGTAAGTGGAGATTACGTGGGAGAGTGTGACGTAAGAAGGTTTTTATTTTAGGACACTACCTCACCACATTAAAGTTTACCCAAATTGCTGAGTGTCGAATAATTTCATTGTGAGGAGCAGTATTATAATCACACGGTTGTAGTCATATGTTCAATTTTAGATGCTTTGAATTGCAGGGCTGAATTGATTCACTGATCGATGAAGTGGAGGGGCATAAATGAATAGCTTTGGTCTAACCCGCCACAATCTTTCTCTGAAAATTTTGGTGGGAAAAGTTTGGTGGGATTCTCAGAAAATGTAAGAGAAATTTTTGGAAATTTAGGTTATAGTTATAGTTATTTGACTTGGCTACTCTACTTTTTTACTATTATATTTTCATAAAATGATATTGAATTGTATTTTATATTTGTTTAATTAATGAGTTTGACTTTTATTATCTTGGTTTTGCATAGTTTTAATGGTATTATTTCGATATATATTTTTGTAAATTTAATTATTAATATAATTAGGTGAATGGTAGATATTTGAATTTTCATTTATATTTTAAAAATATTTATAATTATTTTTTCTTTTCTAATTAAATAATTAAATTAAAGAAAATTGTTGAAAAAATGATAAATTTCAATAGTTAAAAATCTTGTTGCATGTATTATGCAATAAGCATGTTATCAATACAAATATACAAATTATTAAGTAGGAATGAATGAATTTAAACTTTATAGAATATTCTTAATATATAAACAATTCAAAGGGCTAAGAGGTATATATATATATTATATATATATATAATATTAAATTATATATATATATATATATTATATCTTATTGTGACCTAGAGGAATAAGCCTGGGCAGCAATAGTGGATTTGAGCTAACATATTTCAAGTTTCAATGATTTCACATGTCTCGGCGTACCAATCTAAAGTTAAGAGTTATTTACAATGTAGTTATGCATTTTTGCCATTAAAATAAATTCATTAATTAAAATAAAATGTCATATGAAATTAGTTATAGTATTTTGGGCGGTATGGTATTGACAAGCTATGATATTGGTCACTGTAATGCAAAAAATTAAGAATCTCCATGATAAAGTATAGGTAAATCTCTATAGCTAAGAATCTGGTTACACGCTTTATCAAAATGTAGGTAAATCTCTATAGTTAAGAATCTGGTTACACCCTTTATCAAAATGTACACATGTTGAATTTATATATTAATTTTTCTATGATGAATAATAATTCAAATTATTTTAAATAAAGTTATAATTTAATTGATGTTAGATTTTTTTTTTTTTTTAACAACTTGAGACTTACCATAAAACAAGTCTTAATTGCAGAAATTTTGGTGGGTAGTAACTCCTCATAACTATATTCATTTACACATTTTTCTGATCTATTTGTTTGCAAGCACTTGCTTAAATTATGGTGGTTAGCAACCAATGGTAAATATGTTATTTACATGAGTATGCAAGCTATTTTTAAGGATTTTAATTTTCGGTAGTTTTTCTATGAAACTTAACAATGAAAAATCAAATTAAAAATCATTGCAAAACTATCTAAAAATAATGGCATAAATATTGTCACTGTACCCAAAATTTATGGCAGAAAAATATGAGCAATTATCCACATGGTATTGCTTTGTGCACAGGCTACAATAAGGCCTTCAAATTATAGTCCAATCCTGTTTAATAAATATTTTGTTTTAAATTATGCATTATAAGTTGCATGGTCAATGTTAAACTAACAGCCGCTGTCAATAGTAAAATTTATTTCTTGGACTAATAATGGTCAATATGCAAATAGAATCTATAGTTTTACTCATATGTAAGTGTTGAGAAAAACATATAGGTGTAGTTTAACTTATAGACGAAATAACATTTTTCATGGGAATCTGACCATTCAATTTAAGGCAAGATTGTGATTTTTTGTTGTTTAAAAAATATTATTAAATGCATAAATAGATACAACACCCTGAAAAATATCCCTAGGACACTGAAATTCTATATATTAAACAACTTAAACTAAAAATTTTAAAAATATCTATTAGATTTTTGATTAAAATTAAGTTGAAAATACACTTAAAAATTTCATTTCATCTATAAGTTAGACTACATGAAACATAAACTAGCAATTGCACCACATATTGCAAAGGAAACGTCTTATAGTATATGGAAGAAGAGCATAGATGAAGAGAGATGTGATATGTTATGCAATCTAGATGTTGTCTAGTTTGCAATTGTTTACTTTGCAACATAAATTACCGCCTCTAACAATAGGTAATAAATTAAATTAATTTTTTACAATGGAGAACCCCAATTTCAAGAGGTCTCTACTATGCGAGAAAATTATATGATAGGTCTAGTTGTACTAACTTCGGAAATTTCTCTAGAGGTACATGTATACTATGCAATAAGTGGTTTAGAGCAAGATTCATTTTTTCTAGCTATTGGAGGTGGCCAATGGATTTCAAGATTTTGCCACAAAGATTATAATTATTTTGTTTAAATATTTTATATGTATACTACCCAATAAGTGGTTTAGAGCAAGATTCATTTTTTCTAGCTATTGGAGGTGGCCAATGGATTTCAATATTTCTCCACAAAGATTATAATTATTTTGTTTAAATATTTGATATGTATACTACCCAATAAGTGATTTAGAGAAAGATTCATTTTTTCTAGCTATTGGAGGTGGCCAATGGATTTCAAGATTTTTCCACAAAGATTATAATTATTTTGTTTAAATATTTTATTATTTTTATGATGACATTGAGATTGAGCTGATTTATTTAGAAGGGATCCTAGAAGTGGGATTTTTTGAACTAGAGAGATCTTTGCTCTTCTCAACAGAAAATCATGCTACAAGATTTTTTGTGACCTACTAAAAGAAAAACCTAAATGGGCCATGTGTTGGCATTATGACACAGGTGTTA
>APFE030489243.1:0-13821 GCA_000404065.3 Pinus taeda
ACAAACTTTAACATTTAAATGAATATGAAATGAAATAAAAAAACGTTTGGAAATGATAATAGATTATTGTTCAATCAATATTATCAATATTATCCATTTTTCGGTAAAAGAAATAATTTTAATAAGATTCATATAAAATTACTTTTCCTTATCATGAGAAGCAAAATAATTTGAAAAAATAATCTTAATATGATCTATATAATTTAATTTTAATTAGTGTGCAAAGCCATGGTAAGCCAATTAACTTTAACAATGTTTTGAAAAATATTGATATATTAAAATAATAAAAAACACATCTCATTTATAGTTACTCTATTATATTTTATTGATTTTTTTTACTGAAAAAAAAATATTTTTTAATAGATTTATATAAGTCATTTATTATTTCTATATCACCTTCGAGAAAATAAGTTATTAGAGAAACATTGACCCATAAAATATTTACAATATATCTCCTTATATAATATAAAACCATCGCATGATTTTAAAAGCAGAACGAAATGCAAAAGATCAGCTATTTCCTTGTTACAACTAAAGAGCAAAAGATCACCTATTTCCTTACTACCATTATTTCCTTAAGAGATTATGGGTGCACCAATTATGTCTTTTTATCAAACCAAACCCTATTCTCATTCCACTACCTAATCAAATGAGTTAATATAATCTATAGAAGAAGGATAGATAGCTGGCCCAAATCTACGAATCTAGCAAAACATGAAGGAATAAAATATTTTGAATAGGAGGATCCCTATTGCATCAAATTACAAGAAGAAAATGATTTTCCTGCAATATTACGCTTTCAAAGAGCAAAGGGGAGTGGGATGGTATTGATCATCTGATACAACATTTGTGTTTATGATGTTGTTGATTGAATGTCGTTAATCCTTTCCAATTGATCATAGCGATAATATCCCATACAATTTCATAAATTATTTGAATAAATATATTAATTTAATTTAATAAATCTAGATTTTTAATTAAATTTTTCATCTAAATATAATAAATTTTATTTAGAAGCCCGGATGTAAAAAAGAAAATCGGATCTAATAAAAAGTGAATTTTAATTTCAACATTGAACAATAAATTAACTAATCTAGAGATGGTTGTTGAAATTAACAGTTACAAAAGAATAAACAAATATAGAGAAGATTTCTGAAATACGAATAGGTTTCTAGATTAATTTAGAATTATAATTAAAAATACCTAGAAATAAATGAAGGAATCAATTGACATGAGAACCGAGCATACATCAAATTGAACCAACCCCGCACTTCATCCCAGCAAACCTCTTTATCAAATCCAACTTGCAAACATGCATATCAAATCAAATCTACTAAACCTAGAGAACGAGTGAAGCAGAACTTCTTTATCAAAATGAAATTTGACGTACACCCATATGTGGAAACGTGTAGAATTTTTTTTGATCACATTCATTTCATTTTGTATGAAGTTGCAGTGATGGAATCTAAATCACTAACCATTTCAATTTAACATTATGAAATAAAAGGAAAAAATGATTGCATAGTTCAAAACATAAAATAAATATTATTATTCATATCAAAATTCATTATTTCACATTTATATATATAATGATATGATTTAATTATATAATATGACCTTGTTTACTATATAAAGATTATGTTTACAAATTATTTAATCTTACCAATTATATGATCATATTGTATGATGATATGATTTATATAATATGACCTTGTTTACTATATAAAGATTATGTTTACAAATTATTTAATCTTATCATTTATATGATCATATTGTATGAAGTGGTTGTTTTGTTAATATAGTACATTATAATCACTATTTCACTTTATTATTAATGGCCTTTCCAACAATGAAATATTGCCATGATATGGATTTATTATTAATGTTGGTTGCATGCAAACATCCAACTAGATCATTCAATGGAACTATTTCTATTGTAAGTTACATCAACTTTTGTAATGTAACACTCACGTGATAACAAAGAAACAATCTTAAATATTTTTTTATATTTTTAATTCCATTTTCCCATGGTGACACTTCGCTAATTTTTTCCCTAACTCTCATATGTGGCATTAAATTGTACTAGCCCTCATACCTAAATCAAAATCAAATCTACTTTCACTCCTAACTTAGGTTAACCACCCTCCTTGAAACTTATAAGAACATCCTATCCACAAAAAATGTAACAAGTCATAACACACCTCCATCACAATGCACAAATATCACGGATTAATAATTACCATAAACTGTCTACTATGAATGGAAAAAAAATCACCTTAATAATTTTATTATTATCTTGGAATACCAAATACCCCTCATGTCTAAATCAAAATCAACTCAACTTCCACTTCTACCTTAGGTTAACTACCCTTCTTTAAACTTAGAATAACATCATATCCATGAGACATGCCATAAATACAGAACAATCCTCTATCATAATGAACAAATATCATTACTTAATCATTACCATGAAACCATAAACCATTTATGATGAATTTGAAAAAAAGTTACCCAAATAATTTTATTATTAAATCAAATAAATACTTATATATTTAATTATTCTAACAACTTTATGACCAAATAAAAAAAAATTAAAAATAAGTTTTTTGTTGAGCTATGGTCCTTTAAAGTTGACCCAAGATAACTACTTCACGTGAAACTCTTATGATCCATAAAACACAACGCACCCTTATCAACATGCACAAATATCATGAGTTGATCGATTCCTTAAACCGATAAAGTAAGGAAAGTTAAAAAATTAAATTTTAAAACCTAATACCTTTGTAAACTGAATCAAATTTAGAAAAAATTGAAGATAATTAAAACAATACTCATTAAATTTTAAAACCCAATACTTTTGTAAACTGAATCACAATTAGAAAAATTAAAGATAATTAAAACATACAAATTACGTAGTCAACTCAATGTGTCTAATTACTTCGTCAACCTAATAAAAGCTTGAAAGACCGTGTGCGCAAATATTCATAACAATGGCTTAAAATGGGCTGACGTAGCATCGAATTGAAATGGAGACTCCACGTTTGAAGTATTTTCCTTCCGGAATTACTTGAGTAATGTTGGAAGATTAAAAATGTTGGAAGATTGAAATTTTGAACCTAATATTTTTATAAACGGTATCTATTTGGGAAAAAGATGTTGAATCTGCGCTATGCAAAAAAAACTTAAAATTAATTATATGGTAATTCATTTCACAATTGTGTTTATTTGTTTTTGTATTGAGTTGTTTTTATGGGATTTTTTCAATTTAAAATATTATGAAACAAAACATTAGGAAAGAAAATCTAAAAATGCACAAAATAAAACCCCAACGATGGGATGAAGAAAGGGAAATAGGGTTCAGGAAGAGATGGTTTCATTAATAATTTTCATTCTATGAGAATAGAAAGCATAGGCAACTACTCACTTCATCAACGTTTTTCAATTGGTATGCCTACTTGCCACTTTGGATGACCCAGTATACGATTTAGAATATGAGAAATTAATATTTGAATCAATTCACAATCCCGGTTGCAATGTATGGTCTTGCAATTTTCTTTTAAATTCATTTCTTGCCAATTAACATAGGTAGCTATTAGGAATGGGCATCATAAATTTTTAATCATGTTTTGTCAAAATAAATTATGTTTGGTTTAAACATGATTTATATAAGTAAAGAAGTTATTACTTTCAATTATGTTACTTCTTTTAATTATGCTTTTTTGATATAGTGACTATGACTGGAATATACTGTCATTTTTCAATTTATGCCATCTCATAAAAAAATTAATTAACAAAAAAATCAAAAGAGTCAATTCTAAAAAAATGTGCTATAGCTTAATAATAAATATAATTGATATATGTAAATTACTATTTTTTTCTAAAATAATATTTAAAATTTTATCCAAATATAATTTGTTATTTTGATCATTTATATCATAATAAATGTGAAAAAATAAATATAAATTTTATCATATAAAATAATTAGTATTTTAAATTTAATTTATAAATGTAATAAAACTAAAATATATTAATCCAAATAAAACAACATTTGTTATTTCGAACCATTATTTTTTTTTTCCAACTATTAATGCTAATCTATATCGGATTACAAACCTTTACTCCTATAATTACTCTTGTTAATCTTAGAACGTTCGTTTTCATCATGGAGTTGCTTCATAGATGGTAAATGAACAGTTCATGGAAGACTATAGAAGGACGAATTGCATGGATCCCATTAGCCTAAAATAATGGACTCACTGTTGTACCGGAGAATTCAAACCACAAATACACGTTTTACAAGATTAATGTCCTTCACATCGAAGTTTGCTAGTGACAGCTTTGAGAAAGGGTTTATGTAACTTTATTCGCAATGATGGTTTATTAACCATTAATAAACAAAAACAAATAAAATTTTATATCGGAACTTAGTGAATGAAAATGAGAAAGCTTTCTAGAATATATTAAAATAGTGTAGTACAACCACGTTATAAATATAATTCAATTATCATAAGAAGACTGTGAAAATATAAATTAATGTAAATTAATGATTAAGATATATAATATAAAATAATATATAATAAAAATTACATTAGACCTATTACTATTAAAATATAAATAGAGTAAAAAAAAACAATTGAAAGATAATAATTAAATTAAATATTATTTGTTTAATTAATGATAATAAAGGCTATCTAAATTTTATTATATATATTTCTAAATAATAATTATTATTAACATAATTATCATTAAATTAACATAATTTATTAGTAAAAGTTAAAATTATTAATTAAATTTTAAAATTAAACTATAAATTAATCAATTAAGTATAAAATAATTAATAATAATTAAAATTAATATTTAATAATCTAAATAATATTTATTATAATATTTAAATAATATGATTACAGTTTAGTATTATAATTTTATTTAATTATTATAATTAAAAAAATATCTAATCAATATTTTTATATAAATTTATTTATTTATTTATTTATTAATCTACAAGAAATAATTAATTTTTAATTTAACATACATATACATTTTAATAGTAGCAACAATTCCCCAATTGGGGTGTGGTCTAGTTCATAGTCTCTCTTGGTACTCTCGATAAAGGTGACAAGATGGGACATAATGTAGAAGGGTAGCTCTGACCAGCACGTGGTATGTGTGATCAGATTGGCAAGGTGGTAGGTTGTGTGGCAGATTTTGAGGTAGGAGTAAATTGATTTCGAGCATTTAACTTGTAGGTGGTGAAGGCATGCATCCCATTCCCTGCATTCACTATGTTGTATAGTGTGGTTTCAAATGGTAGTTTGAGGTATTTAGTTATCTTTCTAGTGGCAAGCTCGACAGGGAGGCTTCATCTATGGGATAACTACAACTTCTGGCTAATGGCATTGGTAACTAGGTATGTTATGTTTCTTTTGACCCCTTCCCGACCACAAAAAATTATAATTGTGAATGTTTCATGCAAGATAGTCAACCCATCGTATAATTGGGTGACTGTGCAACCTAGAATTGCCTATTCATTAGGTGAGTATGTTTGTGTGGTTAAATTTTATCTTGAATGTGTTGCTTCTATTTCAGTGTCCATCTTATATGGTATTTTACTGCTTCGAATGGGAATGTGTGGAATAATTTGGGATAGTTATGTTTTCTGGAAGGAATATCTTCTCGATGGGAATCGTTGTTTCTGTGATTCGATAGAGTGGTTTTTTAAAATATATTTTATCTTGTCGTTATGAGTTTTATGCTGTTCTGGTGTGTTTCTATATGGTAATTGGCTAGAGGATCCATTTTGTAGCTCTTCCCTTTTGTGGAGACATACCCTCCTTGGTTTCTTTCTATAACAAGTGATGTTTGAGCATAAGGTCATGATGATTAGAGAAAAGCCCCACTGATGGTTGGGCCTCTTGACATGCTATGATATTAGATGGCCCAGGCCTAATGCCATTTGATTCATGCTCTTGTTGTTAGGATCCCACCCTAACCCCCTTATCTATGTAATGGGACCACGTCATAGTCAAGAGTCAATAAAGCCCATATTAATAATTGTAAGTGGTTAATTCGCAATTAATAACGGAACCACAGTTAGTTGCAAATGGGCCGTAGTATTAGATAGATGGTATTAGTAATACCACGGTATTGGCCCGTGGTATTGCATGTATGAGTCATATATAAGGATAGAGACTCCCTACGAGCAGCATCGTGTCTTATTTTGTAATCGAGCTCTGCTCTATTGGAGGTTGCCCCCTCGAAGAGGCAAGTGAACATTACTCTTTGAATAATAAAATCATTGCTATTCTGTGTTCTGGGTATCTTTTCTTCATATATTTTGTATTTAGGTATCATTTACAAGTTAAGAGCATAACAATTTATGACAAAACCTCCTTCATTTCCTATAAATTGACCACTCATCTAAGTTATTAGGGGGTGGACTATGTTGAATTGTAAGGAGATAATGCTTCTATGAGATTTGGCATTGAAGCAAGTATTGTAATGCTACAAGTTTGTCATGCTTTTGATGTGATGTGGATGGGATCCAAGTTGGAGAAATGACTTTGAATCAGACACGAAGAGTTGTAATTCCTTATTCTATTCAATAAAGTGTTTGAACCTTTCTCCCATATGTTTGTATTGTTTTATAATTCTTGTATGTGTGAAATGTATCTGATTCCATTCACTTATATTCAATAGATCTTTTTCTTTGATCGATTCTTTGTTTTCTGTTATGTTTACAGGTACTTCTTAGGCATATTAAGTATGGGAAGGAGTGACGGGATCGATACAAAGGAGACGAGAGGAAAGTGAAACTACAAGTAGGTCTTCTCATATTCTCATCTTATCTATTGCTTATAGGAAAATACTAAAACACTTTAAACTGTTGTTCTAGATATGGCTACTTATCTAGGGAATTAGTATTTATCCATAGATACCAAATTCTCCAAAACAACTAGCAAACCTCAAGAAGTGTGAGTTTGCGCATCAGCCTTTGGTGTATATGGGGTATGTGATTAGTGAAGAGAAATAAAGATAGATCCTTTCAATATTGAGGCCATCATGAAATGGTCGGCTCATACTAATGTTTCTGAGGTCAATAGTTTCATTGGGGTAGCACAATACCTAAGGAAATTTAGATCCTCATTTTCAATGGTAGTAGCATTGTTCCATGCCATAACAACAAGTGGCAAGAATTTCTAGTGTGGAAAAGGTTAGTAGAAGGATTTCGAGGAGCTAAAGAAGAAGAAAAATCAAGCACCAGTTCTGGCATTACCAAACTTGCAGCGACATTTTGAAGTGGAAATAGATGCCAGTGGGTATGCTATGGGAGTTGTCTTGATGTAGGGAGGAATGCCTATATGTTACCATTTTGAAGTTTTCCATGGGGAAGTTCTTAACTAACTTACCTACAATAAGGAGCTGTATGCCATGGTGAAATATGTGAAGAAGCGGAAGCACTATCAGATGGGAATGGAGATAGTAATCCACATAGATCATTGATAGGTACACTACTTATTGGCCAAGAGAAAGCTACAATAGACCCAACATTACAAGTGGATGGGGTTTTTAAAGCAGTTTCATCTAGTGATCAAGTATAAGAAGGGCAGCACAAACAAGCTGGATGATATCCTTTGAAGGCCACCCACATCAAAGATTACAACTTTGAGGACACTAATGAACATGGATCCATTCACCCATGATGCATACAGAGAGGCATATTCAGAAGATGAGGACTTTAAGGAGGTGTATTAGCAGTTGTGGAGTCAAAATCATGTGCACAATGGTGACAACATCGTTGACTATCATCTCCATGACGGGTTACTCTACAGGTTGGATAATCTGTGTGTTCCTAAAGGTGATCATTTGCAACTGATTAGAGAGGCTAACACCTCCAAGGTTGTAGGGCCCTTTGGTGTAGGGAAGACCATGGCTAACTTGTAGAGGTTTGTGTATTGGCCCAAGATGAAAGAGAAAGTATCTAGGTTCATAAGAGGATGCATGCTTTGTTGTACCAACAAGCCTAGCAATAGGAAACAGGGTCTATATCATCCCTTACCTATACCTACTCGTCCTTGGGAAATCATTTCCATAGATTTTGTGGTAGGTTTATCGACAACCAGGAAGGGACGTGACTACCTATTTGTGGTAGTTGATAGGTTCAACAAGATGTGCGTTCTGATGCCCTGTAAAAATACCTTCAGTAGATAAGAAGCAGCAAAGTTGTCGTTTGGATAGGTCTGGGTGCACTTTGGGATACCAAGGAGCATCATTTAAGACAGGGACACAAGATTTATCAGTGCATTTTGGACTACATTGTGGGATAAGATCGACAAAAAGTTGAAGATTTCTACAACATTCCATCCATAGACAGATGGATAGACAAAAGTAGTCAATATGACTTTCGTGCAACTTCTAAGGAGCTACAATCAGAAACACCCGAATTCTTGGGATGAAAATTTGGTATACATACAACATTATTATAATAGAGCAGTCCACACTTCTACAGGAAATTTCCCCTTTCAGACTTGTTTTGGATATTTTCCACCTTCACCTTTGGATATGGGTAGTAGGGAGGAGTGAGGGAAGATATTATAGGATATTATTTGAGGGATGAAAATTTTCTAGACAAGATTAGGTAGATCCTCCTATAGGTACAAGAAACACTACAAAGGTGGTAGGAGAAGTATAACGCCAAGCATGATCAACAAAGAACAGAGAAATCATTCAAGGTGGGAGACAGAGTATGGCTACAGTTGAATAAGGAGAGGTTGCATAGACCTGGTAAGAAAATTAAGGCTCTAAGGTATGGTCCCTTTAAGATACTGGAAAAGGTGGGTGATAATGCTTGTTGACTCATTTTACCATCTTATATGCGCATTTACTTAGTTGTCAATGTAGAGAATTTGAAACTATATGAGCCTTCCATGCTAGATCAGGAAGAGGAACATGTCCTACCTTCTATGGAGGATTTGGCATCAAAGGCTCAAGAAAATATGATAGAGGATAAAGTTTTTTAGAAGAGGCCCATCAATACAAGACAGGGGTAGGATGACCTTTGGAATATTGGGTTGAAGGGACAACTTCCAGGCAAAGCTAAATGGTACACTAGAGAGATAGTGGAGGAAAAAATTACTCACCTCATTCAATAAAAGGTTTTTGGGACCAAAATCCACCCAAAATGGGGAGGTGTGATCTGAATTGGATCATTATATTATTTTTCATCCATCTCAATGCAGTTCGAGTTGAAAACACAAAGGAATCAGCTTACGGGGCTGCTTTTACCGGTGGGACCTAGTTTGGCGAAACGAGGTCTGAAACCTTTCAAAAGCATTTTTAGGAATCAAATGAAATTTTTGGGGGCTAAGACATTGTTTCTTTAATGTAACACCTTTTAATGTTATTATACATAGAAATACTTTCCAATAGCACAAGAAGTCTGTCAATTGGAGTCTGTATGCAAAATTTATGCCACTTAGAAGTTGAGCTTCTTGTTTTCACACCTATAGTTTAGGAGGATGCCACCTCAGCCCCCATTATTCATGGAAAATGGGCTAGCCACGTTTGTTTGATGTAAAAGACTCTAGAAGAGTCTATTTTGTAAACTCTAGTTAAGAGTTGATGTTGTCAAACTTAACCACTAGTAGGCTATCGTTTTGTGTTATCACCGAGGCATTAGGAGGAAGAGGCATTCCATTCTTTTGACATAATTTTGTTCCATAACTGAGCAAATATAGCCAGGAGTGATAGGAGGTAGAGAAAACAAAGAGGATCTGTGAACTGTAGCAGCCCATGGGCCACATGCATTACTTCTTTGTACTTGCAATCTGTTGTGGTAAAAACACAACCCCCCATTATTGATGTCTTCACTTCAATATAATGGGGACCCTATCTATAAAATTTTTCGCTAAGCACCTTTTAAGATTTTTATTTTATTTGATATCCTACACGATTGTTAATTTTTCATTTTCTTTGGATTCTTGTTTTGATTGCTTTATTAAAATAGATTTTTTATAAGCTTCCCATTGACGCTTGTTTCACCTCATTTGGTCAACTGGTTTGAAAATGGTACTCCTTTGAAATCCCATCATTTATCTAGTCTGGGTTAAAAATGCTATTTTTATTCTTTTTATTTTCAGAATAGTTGTAGTTTAGATAGGAAAATTAGGCTTTAGAAAATTTCAGAACTAAACCAAACATCATTAAAATAAAAATAAAAAATAAAAAATTGATGCATTTTCTTAAAACATTAATAGCCCTCATATCCCGATGGCCGATATGCGATGAAGGCCTCAAGCATTAACTAAAGTTTAAAGTACCACGTGTTTAAATCTCAATGCAATCTCTCCATCGCATCGGGAGTCCTCAATTGATACAACCCGACTCAACATTTTATTCGATGCGATTTGGACCCAATCCTTCATGCGATGCGATTTGGACTCAATCCTTCATACGATGCGATAATGCGACATCGCATATCGCAATGTCAACAAACTCCTCAACTTAAACATTAAAGGATTTGCGATTGGAAAATGCGATGGGTTAAAAAGTTTTAATACAAAGTTTCACCCCTTATGCCTCCCGTACCTCCACCTCACTCACCCTCACGTCACACTCCACTCACCATATTCCTCCATTAACTCACGTGGATGAATAAATGACGTTGGATTGATTTCAATGGTTTGTTTTATGGATTTTGGCTTTGGATTGATTCTAATGGTTTGTAAATTAATTTTTATATATATTTTCTTATGATAATAATTATATTATAATTATAATATTTATTATAATTTTAATATAATTTGAATTATAATATTAATTATATTTAAATTAACTTTTTAAAATCATTTGTATATTAATTTAATTTTGTAACTTAATTAATTTCTAATTAGATGATAATTAATTAGAATTAATTGTATATATTAGTTAGTTAATAATTAATTTAGAATTAATTATTAGATAATTAGAATTTAATTTAGGATTAGATTTTTAATTAAAATTATGATTTTTAGCCCAGCAACAGAATTTCCAGATTTATGCTAGATTTGACTCATCAACTTTGGAAGCTCATAGATTGAGTTATATTTGGCCAAATGAGGCCCAGGATGGCTCATTGGAAAGATAAAATCAAAAAGCGCATTTCTGAGGAGGTTTCACTAACAGATTTGGTCATTTACTGGGTCGAAGATTATGCAGAAGATCAAGCTCCGAATTTCTAAAAACAAAATCAATTTTCTGAGTTATTTTCTGCATTTCATTTGTCCGAGCCTCTTCTAATTGCAGATTCGCTCATCAATAAAACAATTAGCCAATTAAACCATCCCAGGCATCAATAGATATTTTATATTTTATTTTCATTTATTTATTTAAATAGAATTTGATTGGATTTGTTTTAATGCCAGAAATGGAATTTTAATTTTATTGTTACATTTTAATTTCTTTTTGTAGGAAAACAATAGAAGATATTTGGAGAAAAAGATCTCAATCAATGAGAATGCTCCAGCAATTAAAGATTGAAATTTTGAGCGAATAAAATTGGATTGGACAGATTTCTCTCCAACAAACTTTCCTTTCAAGAATTCCTTTGCAAATATTATAAATAGCAGATTACAGAATGTAAAAGGGGCTGCTCTCCTCTGCAATTCTTGAATTCTAAAAGCACTTTTGTAATAGGGAGTTAGAGTTGTAGGTGGGAGGAGTGGAATCTCAGATCTGGAGATTATTGAGGTTTTTCTTTTACATCATGAGTTATGTATAATGAACAGAGTTTGCACTATTGTAGCTTTGCTTTTGAAAGCAGAAGCTTAGGCATTGTAAAGGACTATTAGAGACCGGAGTTAGAGAAAAGGATTTAATAAACTGGTATTTCAAATACTATTGTTTTAAATTCTTGTTTCATTTTATGATCATAGGAATGGTGTCAATTTGCTTACATATTTGTGCACTTTTGTCGGTATGGATAATTTGCTTCTATTTTTTGTTGTTATTTATCTCTGCTCTTATGAGTTGAATGCTGATTTCAGAGTAACTATTTACTCATAAATCTGTCTTTTAGTGTTGGATTAATAAATAGTGATATGTTGTGAACTTCTTCCGCATATTATTGTCTAAGAATTCAAGTTACTGATTAACTGATCAATATCACTTTGTGAACTTCTTCCTGAGTGTTGTTGATTGATTATTTCAGTTAAAGGGTCTCAATAGGATGTGTTTGGTATCCATAATGTCGGTTAATTGAACTATTTCATTAACTTGATATTCATTATAAACAAGACATTTAAATCTCAATATTTTAAATACTTTCTCTTGGTTAGGTTAGATCTATATCTGCCTAATTGAGATAGGATTAGGATAGTTTCTTTTTGCTTGCGTCTTAGAACAAGTTTTCATTTAGAGTAAATTCTACATTCTTTTAAGTCCTCTACCCAAAGAGGCAAACTTTAGTAGTGGATTGGTTGAGCCCTAAATCAACTTAAGGATCACTTTCTTTCCTGATCAGCTAGAAGGACAATCTGATGTCTCTTTTCCATTGGTGAATGAAAGTCATATTTTGAAGCCATTGGAGATTGAGAGAAGGTAACTGGACCTAGTTGAACCAGTTGGAACTACCATTCCAAACGGAAAAGGAGCAGCTAACCAAGGTCTGAACCGGGTGGTCTCCCCCATGTTGTTGCAGCGATTTTCGAGGCTTCAACACAACCATATTTCTAAATAGAAAAAGAGAGCGAAGTGACCTCACCTTTCAGATAGGTTTTCTCCTAAAAGGGTTTTCCAAAGAGTATATCTTGTGTCCTATGTGCGTGTGTGTCCTTATTTTGTCATTCTCTACTATTTTGCATAATTTTCTTTCACATGCATGCACTAATTAGAGTTAAATATACTGATCTTGAAGTTTAATAAAATTGTAATAGTGTAAAATTTCAGTATTTTAATATATTATTATCTGATATGTTGTGACAAACTATCTCCTAGAATATCCATGGCAGTTTACGGATCAAAGAATGAGAGAGGAAACATTTTTTAGGATTTCAAGAGTGAATGTTACATACCTTTGCATTTCAAATGGATACCATGAAAATCAAAAGAAAGGAGGAGGAAGGAGAAAGGGAACTAGCTATTTTCTTCCTTAGATGTACCATAAGACATCCTAGGAATGAATGCCCATTGAATGTCATAGAAGTCTACCTAGTTTGTGAAGAACATCATGCAATAGAAAAATTTCGTTCTTTGTTAGAACTAAACGCTATACACTAAGGGGGAAATTCCCTTCATTTAGTCAAATAAGAATGCACCTATCCTTCTCTACACTAGGGATGAAAAATATGACCAGTTGACACAATAATAAGATTTTCTGAGAGGTGAAAACAAATCGATTAATTCTGTCCAGCATCGTATTCAATCAATGTCTAGTGGAGGAGTCAATAGAGAGTGTATCGTACTCTCATGTAATTTAGGCATGTTGGGCGTTGCTATACTTGAGCATAATAGTGGTCATGGTGTCAGCACACGAAGGGATCAAAGCTGCATTGTCACCGTCAACTTCACCCTACTCAGGCTCTGCAAACAAACTAAACATATAACATATACATTAAATTCAAACACACAAACTAAAGACAAGTTAACAATGTCATGCGGAAAGAGTTAATCTTGCGGACAAAACCAACCTCCCTAGAAGCCTAAGACTTTCTAGTGACAAACAAGACAATTAAGAGCAATCCTTCTCTAAACATGCATTTATCATACGAGAAATCAAGTGTTTTAGATCCTACCTGTAGTCCAACGCTATTGTAGTAGTCTAGCCTCATCGATCCGGATGAGCTCCTC